>JAJJWW010011937.1:0-162037 GCA_023531295.1 Papaver armeniacum | reverse complement strand
TACCCATATTTATATGAGCTAGGACTCAATATTTTTACTAATAATATCGTTTTAGTGCTTTTGTAGAAAGTACAAGTAAATCCGATCATTGGTCAATATATGGCAGAAAGAAGCTTAAGATGGCATTTAAAACAAAAACAACAAAATCTTTCGAAGGCGACGAGCCTTGTTATGTGCTTGAGTTGGCTGCCACTTAAATTACTTCCTCTCGGCTCATACGGAAAGAAAAGAAATCGATATCTCTTATGAAAGTCCAACCACCCGGATTCCAAAGTGGTGGGAAAAACAATAAGTGGAATCAAAGTGGGATTGTACCATTAGGTGTCGGCTAAAGGAGTTACAAGGAAGAAAGATGGGACGTGTCCGACTCTCACACTCCCATTTCATTTCATAACCAAACAAGAGAAGCATTTCATGTTCTTATCGAACAAATAGTTTGAGCATCATTGTCCTTGTTTCGATTGCACGACAACAACAATGAAAATAAAATTGTAGAGAAGTTAAAGATGTATGTCTTTGCTCAACTGGATCTCATGGGATTGTGTTCAAGTGAAATGATTGACGGTGGTACTGAACTTGGATGTCAAGGAATAAGATAATGGGGCATGTTTTGTTGTGGGGTGAGTCAGAAATCGATGAAGTCTGGGGGTTGGAAATGTTGAAACTGGTGGTGATCGACTGCAAATGGAGGAAGTATTTAGTTGTGATTTGAAAATGGGTTTTGAGCCGAGTACAATTGGTGGCCGGCGTTTCAGATATTCAGGGTTGTATTACTTTCTATACAAGGACATCATTGATCGTCGTCGTAAGCGTCAAAAATAAATTACACTTTCTTACTACTCAAAATATAAATATAGCAAGGGCAAGAAAGGATCGATCCCACGAGAGGTCTAGGTTGTCAAATTGTTATGGTTTCCTATATAAAACACCGAGGATTTTCTGATTGTGTAAATAAAAATAAACAAAAGCAAATAAACAAAGCACGCAAATCAAGAATGTGAAATATTGGATAAAGGTTTCATCTTCAATTGTAAACAAGTTTATGAATGTATGAATAGAATTAAGTATTTAATCTCTCTATCATCAAAAATCCATGAATACCTTATTGCAAGAATACTCCGTAATTTCCAAAGTTATCAACACACACATTAGGGTCATGTATGTGAAATCTACCTAAAGAATAACCTAACGCCTTGCGCTAATCAAGTTCAATTCCTAGGAGCGTTAAGTTTCGAAATAGCTAATCAATGCAATTGTAATACATTACGCAAAACAATTCGAACAAAGGTCAATTTCTACATATGATTATGAGGATGTATCACTACAAACCCTAATCATATCATGCTACTAGTATTCAAGGTTATCGCTCATGAAAACCCTAAAATAGCTATAGATATGGATGTGAGTTCAATCAATTCTAGACTCGACTAAACAAACATTCAATCATATTGCAATCCATCAATCATGCAATTATTATAATCCGTAGAAAGTGAACGATAATATTGAGAGAAAACTAATTCATAAAAATCATAACTTGGTTGCAAAATCCAACTACATCTTCAACCAATAATAAAAACTTAGTTACTTGTGTTTTTGGAAATCATCATCATATTCATCAAAGAAGAGACTATCATGAAAACCCTAGAACAAAAGTAGAAGTCTCCCTAATGGAGATATATCTAGGTTTAGAGAAAAAGTTCTATTTATATGCTTTTCTCCCCATAAGGATACTTTCCCGAGTTAGGTTAATTCTTCTCAAAACCCGTCTCCAAGTTGGTCCACCAAGCCCGAGAGTGAAAAATATGTCTCGGAATTTTGGGTCCAAAAAGCGTCGCTGGAATTGCTGACGTCATCGCGAATCCGGTCACCGTAAAATCATCTCTCGGCTGCTTTTGTCATCGGAATCACACCAACGAGTGCACGCTCCCAAAGAACTCATCTCCATATCTCTCGCAATTCAAACAATCACAAAAATACCATCTAAACCAATTCCTCTTTCTTGCAAACGCGCCCAAAAGCGTGATGCGTAGCTCATATGTCCTATTGTCGATTCTTGCATCCAGGCTCATACCCCCTCGCGATTCACTGAATCATTGCGATCGACACTTTAAGCTCCGAAATCCGACAACCGGAAGTATGCTTACCGGTGCGCCATTTTCACTCCGTTTTCGCACTATTTCTGCGGCTTCAAAAATCCATTCCCTGCTTCAGGCCATATCTCTGTCTCATCAAATAACTCCCTCCAATGCCATCATATCACTCCTGGCTTCAAGCATCCCAGTTACCATCTCTACAACAGCTTCGGATTCAAACTACCACTCCATTTCGGCCACACTTTGCTCCGAACTTCACTTCTTCACACAGGCACTGTGCCCGCAATTATTTCAACTTCGACTACATCCCGCAATGCTCCGGACTCATTATCTCGCCATCACCATCACCTCCACTTTGCCATCACCTGCAGCACATCTCCAGTACCTCTATCCTTCACTCTCATCCAGCTCCATTATAATCCCTGCACCTGCAATGCTAATTCGCCATCTCCATTACCTGCTCTGGCCTGCACTTACAAACACTCGCCACTTCTTCATCTAACACCGCCATTCTCCACCATACTCACTGCACTCGACCAAATTATCAACCCCGCTGCGCAATCAATTCAACCTCATTGAAACCTTATCTTAACTGGTTCCACCAATTTCATCTCCCTGCAGCAACACCAGCAGTGCCTTCTCTTGTGGTTGCCTGTACCCAACCTCCATAGCTCTCAACTCTTCTCAGCACCAGATCCGTTAATTCACAGCTCACTTGCAGCTGCAACTGCCAGTCACAAACAAGACCACCTCTGCAGCATTGCCATAATAGATAACACCACCAGTGCCTGACTCATGACCCATTACTCAGCTGCATTGGTACATCTCTCATCTACTTCTCACTCCCAGGCCAGCACCAGCACATGAGTCTCCACCTTTCAATTGCACTTCATAACCTGCAAACCCATCCAAACCTTGAGCTCAAATGCGCAATCTCCGCATCCAAATCCACTGAGCAAGACTCGCATCGTGGATCGAAGTCGAATGTGCACAACTGGTGGTTCAAGCTTTTTGTCAAACAACTATAGTGCGTGTAGTAAACTGATCATGGCTAGGCACTTGCTGCATATTGGAGATAGCACAGCTCCTTCCCCTGAAGATTTCACATTCAATCACCAACCCATTCATTTATCGAGCCACTGATTAATTCAAACACTCAACAAAACCCATGTATTCATCAACTTTTCTCGACTGAATTCATGCTCCAGAACTTGACCAAACTCTGTAATCTCTTACCAGTACGAGCTTGCCCTAACTCACTGTGTAACACCCTTGATCCGTGGTTAGAACTGATGGCAATGCAGGCTCGGTCGACGGCAGTAGCAGCACAGCTGCTTTTCTTTCTCACTTATTTGGGGAAAATGATTGAGATAGATGAGTCTCTCAATTTTAGTGTAGGTTGGATTTGGGTGCTAATAGCACACCCATGACAAAATGATAGGGCCACCCATTGACAACCCCTTAACCTCGCCCCTTGGATTTAGTACTCCTCCAACTATAGTCGCCCCCTTAACTTTCTGGCTCGGCTCCCGTTAGTATAGCCGATGAAATGACCTAGGTTACCATTCCGAGTTCTTCTTTTGCCCATAGCTTCTTCATACGAGCTCCGAATGACTCCGTTCTTTCGCCATTGTCTTCCTCTTCTCGTCCTCTACACAATGAAAAGTAGAAATCTTATATTTGAACGAGTTCCAATTGGTCTTTTTGCTCCAAATGACTCCATTGCACCTAATAAACTCAAAAGCACACATAAGATACATAATTTACAAGAAAACTCGCAAAGAAAGCATAAATACTAGATATTAAATACGGTGTATTCTACACCTATCGATTCCCCCACACTTAGACTTTGCTAGTCCTCGAGCAAATCAAACAAAACAATAAAGTACATACAACTCCGTGTCGTCGAGGCTACGGTTAATTTTAGCATAAATAACAAGCCTTTAAACCACTAAGTGTCCCTAGTGGACGAGTTATAGTCTCGTGAAGGTTTACTAGAGATATACCTACAAAACCTATATTTCAAACTCCGTCTATTCGTGACAAATCAATGAACGAATCCAAAATTGACTACAGAGGAGATACCTTGCAAATTCAATTCATATATTAGTAAATAAACTCTAATTAGATAGTCGAACAAGCCACAATACTCGGAAACTAACAAACCACAATCACAATGAAAAGATTAAGAAGATGGATATAGATGTAGATGTTGGCGAATATTCACAAGTGATCGATGTTTCCCATATCTGTCTGAAGGTCACTGTTAAGATGAACCTAATCCTATTGGATTGAGCTACTTTGTGCTGAATGCTACATCAAATCAATTGGCATATACAAGGGAACCAAAAGTGACTTTATTCAACACAAAAATTTTTTTTTTTTTTTTTTTTTTTTTTTTTTTTTTTTTTTTGATCAAACCGGATCCAAATTTTTTAGACGGCATGATTAGATCTTTTGGATCCAAGCGCATGCTTCTTGTCAACAAGTACATGATAGTTGCCTTGGATCCCGCATTCCACGCTTGTTTTGGCGACGGAGACGGGACTACGTTTCACACATACTGCTTATTCCCAAGTGTCTTTTTATTCCGTTTTGGTCTAATTGGTCGGTCCTTTTTTTTTTTTTTTTTTTTCTTTTTCAAAATTTTTTTTTTCTTTTTCTAGTAACTCAACCACTCTATTTCATCCTAGCAGTAATAACACGTCGATTTTTAGTGACCCCACCAAAGCACTTAGAGAACAATAGATAAATATGGAAAAATAAAAAAGAATGTGATATGGTGATATTCGGATATGGTAACAACTATCATGTTAATTTGTGATTTCGAGCTATATTCGTCCCTTTTAGTTAATTGGTTCCTCAACTCCTGCATTCAAAATGATTCCATCCACTAATGGTGTCAAAAACAAACTATACAAACATATAAATGCTCCCCCACACTTAAACTTCACATTGTCCTCAATGTGTAAAACCGAAATTTCTGAATTCTGACGTAACAGCAGATAAAACGCAAAAACTGTGCAAATTGGTAAGGAATTTGGAAAAACTCCATTTCACAAAAGTTGTTCATCTACGTGTTTTCTACACAGTGTCAAAATTTCACAGTGTTTTGATAAACGGTCTGACAGTTATGGTCTCTGGACTGAACTACGCGCAGTCTGAAATTTTCCTCGACGAAAAGGTATTCGTCTGACAAGTGTTTTTAATTCTCTTATAAGATAGATTACGGACTCAATGAAATTAAACATGGGGATTCAAATATGATATGAAAACAGTAAAAAAAATAAATAAACGAAACAAAAAATAAAAAGCAAAAAGGATAAGAGATACAAAACCGGTGGGTTGCCTCCCACTAAGCGCTTGTTTTAAAGTCGACGGCCCGACTTAGCTTCTTGTAAGATTCATTCCCCATATACTAGCAATCTGAAAAGTTGGGATCCACCCATAGAACCTGTTTTGCAAACACTAGCTTCACACAAATATTAGTAACATAAAGCAAAAGTAAAGCTATGAACCGATAAAGCTTCCCCCACACTTATTCTTGGCCACACTTGGAAGTGTATAAAGAATATAGACATCGGGTACTTCCACGGTTTCGGTTCCATAACCCGCATAGTATGAGAATCAAGTATCTCTAATGGTGGCAATCGAGAAACAAAATCATTCAATAAAGTTCTCAAGCACATACATTCAAACCAATAAGAGGTAAAGGAGAAGAAACAATAGGCAAAGGATTAGATAAACCTTGCACGATCTCTTGTATTACTTTAATCCTCTTCATCCTTGAAAAACTCAAGTGAATTATTCACCTCTTTTATATCATGGTCCTCTATCAAACCTTGCAACCATTCTTCGTCCGTTTCCCCTTAACCAAAGTATCGACATAAACATCATCATTACAATCATGCACAAGTTCAATTGGGTCTTCCACAATATTGGTCATAACGGTCTCATTCTCAACATATTCCTCCTTTTTGTTGTAAGGCACATACTCTTTTGCGGATGCAATATTGTCCATAAGGAATTTCTTTAGAACACTCATTGCATCATCCTCAAGCTCTACCTTTTGAATAGGTTGTTGATCGTTATAAAGATCAATGCTTGAGTAATCTACACTAGTGTCATCATATTCCTTTTCAACTTCACCTTGATCGCAAAAAGACTCCATTGTACACTCCTCGGGGTTGCCACCATAAATTGGTTCAAACGATGTATTTGCATAATAATCATCATCACTATCATAGTCATCATAAAATTGGTCCTCGCTGAATTTAGTGTTGTTAATCTCCAACTCATCCTTTTGAATAGGTGAATGATCATTATTACGATCAAGAGTTGAGTTAACTACACAAATATCAACAAAATTCCTCGAAGGTTCGCCTTTTCAACATAACTATTCATTTCCTCCTTGTATTCTTCAATGCCTTGTCTTAAACATGAAACACTTTGTTGAAGCTCTTGGATTGATCCATCCAAGTTCTGAAAATAGCATTCCATTTGTTGGTAAAACTCATTCGACATAGACAAATTAGAATCACTTACCTCGCATGGTTAGGCCAATTATCTTCCCTTTGAATGGGTGGATGATCATAACTACGATCGTAAATTGGGCCAAACATACTATGAGCACATTCGGTCGATGAAATCGGTTCCACGCTTGGTTTGTCTACGAATTGACTCCATGTTTGTCCATAAATTGTTGCATCTCATCTACCAAACTAGAGGAAAAATTATAAGGAAAACAACTATTCTCCCCTCCTTGTGGTTGCTCACTTACATAACCACCATAAGAAGGTTGATATGTATGAGAATAACTCATAAGTCACGTGGAGTATTGATCATAACCAAAGGATTGGTTTTGATTATACTCCCATAAGGGTGATAGTTTTCATGTTGTTGAGGTTGAAAGCCGTATTGATTGCTCCAATATGCTCCTTTCATAGAAATAAGCACACGAAATAAGATTCTCAAACCAAGGTTAGAACCCGAGAAAATAAGAAAAACAAAAATAAGACTAAAAACAAAAACAAAACAAAAATAAGAAACCAAACAAGTGACAACCGTTGCCTCCCCGACAACGGGCGCCAAAATTTGATCGGCTGTCGAGCGTCAAAAATAAATTACACTTTCTTACTACTCAAAATATAAATATAGCAAGGGCAAGAAAGGATCGATCCCACAGAGAGGTCTAGGTTGTCAAATTGTTATGGTTTCCTATATAAAAACACCCGGAAGAATTTCTGATTATGTAAATAAAAATAAACAAAAAGCAAATAAACAAAGCACGCAAATCAAGAATGTAAAATATTGGATAAAGGTTTCATCTTCAATTGTAAACAAGTTTATGAATGTATGAATAGAATTCGTATTTAATCTCTCTATCATCAAAAGCCATAGAATACCTTATCGCAAGAATACTCCGTAATTTCCAAAGTTATCAACACACACATTAGGGTCTGCGTATGTAAATCTACCTAAAGAATAACCTAACGCCTTGCGCTAATCAAGTTCAATTCCTAGGAGCGTTAAGTTTCAAAAATAGCTAATCAATGCAATTGTAATACATTAACATAAACAATTCGAACAAAGGTCAATTTCTACATATGATTATGAGGATGTATCACTACAAACCCTAATCATATCATGCTACTAGTATTCAAGGTTATCGCTCGATGAAAACCTAAAATAGCTATAGATATGGATGTGAGTTCAATCAATTCTAGACTCGACTAAACAAACATTCAATCATATTGCAATCCATCAATCATGCAATTATTATAATCCATAGAAAGTGAACGATAATATTGAGAGAAACTAATTCATAAAAATCATAACTTGTTGCAAAATCCAACTACATCTTCAACCAATAATAAAAACTTAGTTACTTGTGTTTTTGGAAATCATCATCATATTCATCACTATCATGAAAACCCTAGAACAAAAGTAGAAGTCTCCCTAATGGAGATATATCTAGGTTTAGAAAAGAATTTTCTATTTATATACTTTTCTCCCCATAAGGATACTTTCCCAGAATTAGGTTAATTCTTCTCAAAACCCGTCTCCAAGTTGGTCCACCAAGCCCAGGAGTGAAAAATATGTCTCTGGAATTTTGGGTCCAAAAAGCGTCGCCGGAATTGCTGACGTCATCGCCGGAATCCGGCCACCGGCACCGGAATCCGGTCACCGTAAAATCATCTCTGGCTGCTTTTGTCATCGGAAACTGTCACCAGCGAGTGCACGCTCCCAGCAACTCATCTCCATATCTCTGCAATTCAAACAATCACAAAATACCATCTAAACCAATTCCTCTTTCTTGCAAAACGCCCAAAAGCGTGATGCGTAGCTCATATGTCCCATTGTGATTCTTGCATCCGACTCATACTCCCTCGCGATTCACTGAATCATTGCGATCGACACTTTAAGCTCCGAAATCCGACAACCGGAAGTATGCTTACCGGTGCGCCATTTTCACTCCGTTTTCGCACTATTTCTGCGGCTTCAAAAATCCATTCCCTGCTTCAGGCCATATCTCTGTCTCATCAAATAACTCCCTCCAATGCCATCATATCACTCCTGGCTTCAAGCATCCCAGTTGCCATCTCTACAGCGAGCTTCGGATTCAAACTACCACTCCATTTCCTCTGGTGAGCTTTGCTCCGAACTTCACTTTTGCGCCTTGCAGCGCCACTGTGCCGCAATTATTTCAACTTCGACTACATCCCTGCAATGCTCCAGACTCATTATCTGCCATCACCATCACCTCAACTGCCATCACCTGCAGCACATCTCCAGTACCTCTATCCTTCACTCTCATCCAGCTCCATTATAATCCCTGCACCTGCAATGCTAATTCGCCATCTCCATTACTCCTTTCCCGCCTGCACTTACAAAGACACTCGCCACTTCTTCATCTAACACCGCCGTATTCTCCAGCCATACTCCCCGCAGCTCGGCCTTCAGTATCAACCCCGCACCGCAATCAATTCAACCTCATCGTAAACCTTATACGAATCTGGTTCCACCAATTTCATCTCCCTCAAAGAACACCAAAGTGCCTTTCTCTTGTGGTTGCCTGTACCCAACCTCCATAGCTCTCAACTCTTCTCAGCACCAGATCCGTTAATTCACAGCTCACTTGCAGCTGCAACTGCCAGTCACAAACAAGACCACCTCTGCAGCATTGCCATAATAGATAACACCACCAGTGCCTGACTCATGACCCATTACTCAGCTGCATTGGTACATCTCTCATCTACTTCTCACTCCTGCAGCCAAGCACCAGCACATGAGTCTCCACCTTTCAATTGCACTTCATAACCTGCAAACCCATCCAAACCTTGAGCTCAAATCTGCAATCTCCCGTATCCAAATCCAATGAGCAAAGACTCGACGTGGCCCAAGTCGAATGTGCACAACTCGGTGGTTCAAGCTTTTGTCAAACAACTACGGTGCGTGTAGTAACCGATCATGGCTAGGCACTTGCCGCATATTGGAGATAGCACAGCTCCTTCCTCGCGAAGATTTCACATTCAATCACCAACCCATTCATTTATCGAGCCACCGATTAATTCAAACACTCAACAAAACCCATGTATTCATCAACTTTTCTCGACTGAATTCATGCTCCGTAACTTGACCAAACTCTAATCTCTTACCGATCGAGCTTGCCCTAACTCACCGTGTAACACCCTTGATCCGTGGTTAACCGATGGCAATGCAGGCTCGGTCCGAGGGGCAGAAGACAAATGCTTTTCTTTCTCACTTATTTGGGGAAAATGATTGAGATAGATGAGTCTCAATTTTAGTGTAGGTTGGATTTGGGTGCTAATAGCACACCCATGACAATGGATAGGGCCACCCATTGACAACCCCTTAACCTCGCCGGCTTGGATTTAGTACTCCTCCAACTATAGTCGCCCCCTTAACTCGCCTCGGCTCCCGTTAAGTATTAGCCGATGAAATGACCAAGGTTACCATTCCGAGTTCTTCTTTTGCCCATAGCTTCTTCATACGAGCTCCGAATGACTCCGTTCTTTCGCCATTGTCTTCCTCTTCTCGTCCTCTACACAATGAAAAGTAGAAATCTTATATTTGAACGAGTTCCAATTGGTCTTTTTGCTCCAAATGACTCCATTGCACCTAATAAACTCAAAAGCACACATAAGATACATAATTTACAAGAAAACTCGCAAAGAAAGCATAAATACTAGATATTAAATACGGTGTATTCTACACCTATGGATTCCCCCACACTTAGACTTTGCTAGTCCTCGAGCAAATCAAACAAAACAATAAAGTACATACAACTCCGTGTCGCCGAGGCTACGGTTAATTTTAGCATAAATAACAAGCCTTTAAACCACTAAGTGTCCCTAGTGGACGAGTTATAGTCTCGTGAAGGTTTACTAGAGATATACCTACAAAACCTATATTTCAAACTCCGTCTATTCGTGACAAATCAATGAACGAATCCAAAATTGACTACGGGAGGAGATACCTTGCAAATTCAATTCATATATTAGTAAATAAACTCTAATTAGATAGTCGAACAAGCCACAATACTCGGAAACTAACAAACCACAATCACAATGAAAAGATTAAGAAGATGGATATAGATGTAGATGTTGGCGAATATTCACAAGTGATCGATGTTTCCCATATCTGTCTGAAGGTCACTGCTAAGATGAACCTAATCCTATTGGATTGAGCTACTTAGTGCTGAATGCTACATCAAATCAATTGGCATATACAAGGGAACCAAAAGTGACTTTATTCAACACAAATTTTTTTTTTTTTTTTTTTTTTTTTTTTTTTTTTTTTTTTGATTGGATCAAACTGGATCCAAATTTTTTTAGACGGCATGATTAGATCTTTTGGATCCAAGCGCATGCTTCTTGTCAGCAAGTACATGATAGTTGCCTTGGATCCCGCATTCCACGCTTGTTTAGGCGACGGAGACAGGGACTACGTTTCAAACATACCGCTATTCCCAAGTGTCTTTTTATTCCGTTTTGGTCTAATTGATCGGTCCTTTTTTTTTTTTTTTTTTTTTTTTTTTCTTTTTCAAAATTTTTTTTTTTTTATTTTTTCAACTTCTTTTTTTTTCTAGTAACTCAACCACTCTATTTCATCCTAGCAAGTAATAACACGTCGATTTTAGTGACCCACCAAAGCACTTAGAGAACAATAGATAAATATGGAAAAATAAAAATAGAATGTGATATGGTGATATTCCGAGATATGGTAACAACTATCATGTTAATTTGTGATTTCTGAGCTATGTTCGTCCCTTTTAGTTAATTGGTTCCTCAACTCCTGCATTCAAAATGATTCCATCCACTAATGGTGTCAAAAACAAACTATACAAACATATAATTTCCCCCCACACTTAAACTACACATTGTCCTCAATGTGTAAACCGAAATTTCTGAATTCTGACGTAACAGCAGATAAAACGCAAAAACTGTGCAAATTGGTAAGAATTTGGAAAAACTCCATTTCACAAAAGTTGTTCATCTACGTGTTTTCTACACAGTGTCAAAATTTCACAGTGTTTTGATAAACGGTCTGACAGTTATGGTCTCTGGACTGAACTACGCGCAGTCTGAAATTTTCTGACGAAAAGGTATTCGTCTGCCGGTGTTTTAATTCTCTTATAAGATAGATTACGGACTCAATGAAATTAAACATGGGGATTCAAATATGATATGAAAACAGTAAAAAAATAAATAAACGAAACAAAAATAAAAAGCAAAAGGATAAGAGATACAAAACCGGTGGGTTGCCTCCCACTAAGCGCTTGTTTTAAAGTCGATGGCTCCGACTTAGCTTCTTGTAAGATTCATTCCCCATATACTAGCAATCTGAAAGTTGGGGATCCACCCATAGAACCTGTTTTGCAAACACTAGCTTCACACAAATATTAGTAACATAAAGCAAAAGTAAAGCTATGAACCGATAAAAGCTTCCCCCACACTTATTCTTGGCCACACTTGGAAGTGTATAAAGAATATAGACATCGGTACTTCCACGGTTTCTGGTTCCATAACCTGCATAGTATGAGAATCAAGTATCTCTAATGGTGGCAATCGAGAAACAAAATCATTCAATAAAGTTCTCGAAGCACATACATTCAAACCAATAAGAGGTAAAGGAGAAGAAACAATAGGCAAAGGATTAGATAAACCTTGCACGATCTCTTGTATTACGGAATCCTCTTCATCCTTGAAAACTCAAGTGAATTATTCACCTCTTTTATATCATGGTCCTCTATCAAACCTTGCAACCATTCTTCGTCCGTTTCTGCCTTAACCAAAGTATCGACATAAACATCATCATTACAATCATGCACAAGTTCAATTGGGTCTTCCACAATATTGGTCATAACGGTCTCATTCTCAACATATTCCTCCTTTTTGTTGTAAAGGCACATACTCTTTGCGGATGCAATATTGTCCATAAGGAATTTCTTTAGAACACTCATTGCATCATCCTCAAGCTCTACCTTTTGAATAGGTTGTTGATCGTTATAAAGATCAATGCTTGAGTAATCTACACTAGTGTCATCATATTCCTTTTCAACTTCACCTTGATCGCAAAAAGACTCCATTGTACACTCCTCGGGGTTGCCACCATAAATTGGTTCAAACGATGTATTTGCATAATAATCATCATCACTATCATAGTCATCATAACATTGGTCCTCGCTGAATTTAGTGTTGTTAATCTCCAACTCATCCTTTTGAATAGGTGAATGATCATTATTACGATCAAGAGTTGAGTTAACTACACAAATATCAACAAAATTCCCCGAAGGTTCGCCTTTTTCAACATAACTATTCATTTCCTCCTTGTATTCTTCAATGCCTTGTCTTAAACATGAAACACTTTGTTGAAGCTCTTGGATTGATCCATCCAAGTTCTGAAAATAGCATTCCATTTGTTGGTAAAACTCATTCGACATAGACAAATTAGAATCACTTACCTCAGTATGGTTAGGCCAATTATCTTCCCTTTGAATGGGTGGATGATCATAACTACGATCAGAAATTGGGCCAAACATACTATGAGCACATTCGGTCGATGAAATCGGTTCCACGCTTGGTTGTCTACGAATTGACTCCATCTTTTCCATAAATTGTTGCATCTCATCTACCAAACTAGAGGAAAAATTATAAGGAAAACAACTATTCTCCCCTCCTTGTGGTTGCTCACTTACATAACCACCATAAGAAGGTTGATATGTATGAGAATAACTCATAGGGTACGTGGAGTATTGATCATAGCCAAAGGATTGGTTTTGATTATACTCCCCATAAGGGTGATAGTTTTCATGTTGTTGAGGTTGAAAGCCGTATTGATTGCTCCAATATGCTCCTTCCATAGAAATAAGCACCTGAAATAAGATTCTCAAACCAAGGTTAGAACCCGAAAATAAGAAAAACAAAAATAAGACTAAAAACAAAAACAAAACAAAAATAAGAAACCAAACAAGTGACAACCGTTGCCTCCCAAGAACGGCGCCAAATTTGATCGTTTGCCGTAGCGTCAAAAATAAATTACACTTTCTTACTACTCAAAATATAAATATAGCAAGGGCAAGAAAGGATCGATCCCACAGAGGTCTAGGTTGTCAAATTGTTATGGTTTCCTATATAAAACACCGAGGATTTTCTGATTGTGTAAATAAAAATAAACAAAAAGCAAATAAACAAAGCACGCAAATCAAGAATGTGAAATATTGGATAAAGGTTTCATCTTCAATTGTAAACAAGTTTATGAATGTATGAATAGAATTCGTATTTAATCTCTCTATCATCAAAGCCATAGAATACCTTATTGCAAGAATACTCCGTAATTTCCAAAGTTATCAACACACACATTAGGGCTGCGTATGTGAAATCTACCTAAAGAATAACCTAACGCCTTGCGCTAATCAAGTTCAATTCCTAGGAGCGTTAAGTTTCAGAAATAGCTAATCAATGCAATTGTAATACATTGCGCAAACAATTCGAACAAAGGTCAATTTCTACATATGATTATGAGGATGTATCACTACAAACCCTAATCATATCATGCTACTAGTATTCAAGGTTATCGCTCGATGAAAACCCTAAAATAGCTATAGATATGGATGTGAGTTCAATCAATTCTAGACTCGACTAAACAAACATTCAATCATATTGCAATCCATCAATCATGCAATTATTATAATCCGTAGAAAGTGAACGATAATATTGAGAGAAAACTAATTCATAAAAATCATAACTTGGTTGCAAAATCCAACTACATCTTCAACCAATAATAAAACTTAGTTACTTGTGTTTTTGGAAATCATCATCATATTCATCAAAGAAGAGACTATCATGAAAACCCTAGAACAAAAGTAGAAGTCTCCCTAATGGAGATATATCTAGGTTTAGAGAAAAAGTTCTATTTATATACTTTTCTCCCCATAAGGATACTTTCCCGGCACTAGGTTAATTCTTCTCAAAACCCGTCTCCAAGTTGGTCCACCAAGCCCGGGAGTGAAAAATATGTCTCTGGAATTTTGGGTCCAAAAAGCGTCGCCGGAATTGCTGACGTCATCGCCGAATCCGGTCCACCGTAAAATCATCTCTCGGGGCCGCTTTTGTCATCGGAATCGTCACCAAAAGTGCACGCTCCCAAAGAACTCATCTCCATATCTCTCGCAATTCAAACAATCACAAAATACCATCTAAACCAATTCCTCTTTCTTGCGAAAACGCGCCCAAAAGCGTGATGCGAGCTCATATGTCCGGCCGTCGATTCTTGCATCCGACTCATACCCCCTCGCGATTCACATGAATCATTGCGATCGACACTTTAAGCTCAGAAATCCGACAATAGGAGTATGCTTACCGGTGCGCCATTTTCACTCGTTTTCGCACTATTTCTCGGCTTCAAAAATCCATTCCCTGCTTCGAGGCCATATCTCTGTCTCATCAAATAACTCCCTCCAATGCCATCATATCACTCCCGCTTCAAGCATCCCGGTTGCCATCTCTACAGCGAGCTTCTGTTCAAACTACCACTCCATTTCGGCGCGACTTTGCTCACGAACTTCACTTCTTCGGGTTGCGGACTGTGCCCGCAATTATTTCAACTTCGACTACATCCCCGCAATGCTCCGGACTCATTATCTCGCCATCACCATCACCTCAACTGCCATCACCTGCAAAGACATCTCCAAGACCTCTATCCTTCACTCTCATCCGGCTCATTATAATCCACACCTGCAATGCTAATTCGCCATCTCCATTACACCTTTCTGGCCTCGCACTTACAAAGACTTGCCACTTCTTCATCTAACACCGCCAGATTCTCCAGCCATACTCCACTGCGGCTCGGCTTGAGATCAACCCCGCACTGCAATCAATTCAACCTCATCAGAAACCTTATACTGAATCTGGTTCCACCAATTTCATCTCCCTGCAGCAACACCAGCAGTGCCTTCTCTTGTGGTTGCCTGTACCCAACCTCCATAGCTCTCAACTCTTCTCAGCACCAGATCCGTTAATTCACAGCTCACTTGCAGCTGCAACTGCCAGTCACAAACAAGACCACCTCTGCAAAGATTGCCATAATAGATAACACCACCAAAGTGCACGACTCATGACCCATTACTCACCGCATTGGTACATCTCTCATCTACTTCTCACTCCCAGTGCCAAAGACTGACACATGAGTCTCCACCTTTCAATTGCACTTCATAACCCGCAAACCCATCCAAACCTTGAGCTCAAATCTGCAATCTCCCTGCATCCAGTCCAGCTGGAGCAGCACCAGATCGTGACTGAAGTCGAATGTGCACAACTGGTGGTTCAAGCTTTTGTCAAACAACTACAGTGCGTGTAGTAAACTGATCATGGCTAGGCACTTGCTGCATATTGGAGATAGCACAGCTCCTTCCCTGCGAAGATTTCACATTCAATCACCAACCCATTCATTTATCGAGCCACTGATTAATTCAAACACTCAACAAAACCCATGTATTCATCAACTTTTCTCGATCAATTCATGCTCCGAACTTGACCAAACTCGTAATCTCTTACCAGTGAGCTTGCCCTAACTCACACGTGTAACACCCTTGATCCGTGGTTAGAACGGATGGCAATGCAAGGCTCGAGTCGGCGACGTGTAAAGACAAATGCTTTTCTTTCTCACTTATTTGGGGAAAATGATTGAGATAGATGAGTCTCTCAATTTTAGTGTAGGTTGGATTTGGGTGCTAATAGCACACCCATGACAGCGGATAGGGGCCACCCATTGACAACCCCTTAACCTCAGCGGCTTGGATTTAGTACTCCTCCAACTATAGTCGCCCCCTTAACTCTGGCTCGGCTCCCAGTTAGTATTAGCCGATGAAATGACCGGGTTACCATTCCGAGTTCTTCTTTTGCCCATAGCTTCTTCATACGAGCTCCGAATGACTCCGTTCTTTCGCCATTGTCTTCCTCTTCTCGTCCTCTACACAATGAAAAGTAGAAATCTTATATTTGAACGAGTTCCAATTGGTCTTTTTGCTCCAAATGACTCCATTGCACCTAATAAACTCAAAAGCACACATAAGATACATAATTTACAAGAAAACTCGCAAAGAAAGCATAAATACTAGATATTAAATACGGTGTATTCTACACCTATCGATTCCCCCACACTTAGACTTTGCTAGTCCTCGAGCAAATCAAACAAAACAATAAAGTACATACAACTCCGTGTCGTCGAGGCTACGGTTAATTTTAGCATAAATAACAAGCCTTTAAACCACTAAGTGTCCCTAGTGGACGAGTTATAGTCTCGTGAAGGTTTACTAGAGATATACCTACAAAACCTATATTTCAAACTCCGTCATTCGTGACAAATCAATGAACGAATCCAAAATTGACTACAGGAGGAGATACCTTGCAAATTCAATTCATATATTAGTAAATAAACTCTAATTAGATAGTCGAACAAGCCACAATACTCGGAAACTAACAAACCACAATCACAATGAAAAGATTAAGAAGATGGATATAGGTGTAGATGTTGGCGAATATTCACAAGTGATCGATGTTTCCCATATCTCTGTAGAAGGTCATTTGCTAAGATGAACCTAATCCTATTGGATTGAGCTACTTAGTCTTTGAATGCTACATCAAATCAATTGGCATATACAAGGAACCAAAAGTGACTTTATTCAACACAATAATTTTTTTTTTTTTTTTTTTTTTTTTTTTTTTTGATTGGATCAAACTGGATCCAAATTTTTTAGACGGCATGATTAGATCTTTTGGATCCAAGCGCATGCTTCTTGTCGACAAGTACATGATAGTTGCCTTGGATCCTGCATTCCACGCTTGTTTAGGCGACGGAGACAGGGACTACGTTTCACACATAATGCTATTCCCAAGTGTCTTTTTATTCCGTTTTGGTCTAATTGATCGGTCCTTTTTTTTTTTTTTTTTTTTTTTTTTTATTTTTAAAATTTTTTTTTTTTTTATTTTTTCAACTTCTTTTTTTTTTCTAGTAACTCAACCACTCTATTTCATCCTAGCAGTAATAACACGTCGATTTTTAGTGACCCACCAAAGCACTTAGAGAACAATAGATAAATATGGAAAAATAAAATAGAATGTGATATGGTGATATTCCGAGATATGGTAACAACTATCATGTTAATTTGTGATTTCGAGCTATATTCGTCCCTTTTAGTTAATTGGTTCCTCAACTCCTGCATTCAAAATGATTCCATCCACTAATGGTGTCAAAAACAAACTATACAAACATATAAATGCTCCCCCACACTTAAACTTCACATTGTCCTCAATGTGTAAAACCGAAATTTCTGAATTCTGACGTAACAGCAGATAAAACGCAAAAACTGTGCAAATTGGTAAGGAATTTGGAAAAACTCCATTTCACAAAAGTTGTTCATCTACGTGTTTTCTACACAGTGTCAAAATTTCACAGTGTTTTGATAAACGGTCTGACAGTTATGGTCTCTGGACTGAACTACGCGCAGTCTGAAATTTTACGACGAAAAGGTATTCGTCTGACCGTTGTTTTAATTCTCTTATAAGATAGATTACGGACTCAATGAAATTAAACATGGGGATTCAAATATGATATGAAAACAGTAAAAAAATAAATAAACGAAACAAAAATAAAAAGCAAAAGGATAAGAAATACAAAACCGGTGGGTTGCCTCCCACTAAGCGCTTGTTTTAAAGTCGACGGCCCGACTTAGCTTCTTGTAAGATTCATTCCCCATATACTTGCAATCTGAAAAGTTGGGGATCCACCCATAGAACCTGTTTTGCAAACACTAGCTTCACACAAATATTAGTAACATAAAGCAAAAGTAAAGCTATGAACCGATAAAAGCTTCCCCCACACTTATTCTTGGCCACACTTGGAAGTGTATAAAGAATATAGACATCGGGTACTTCCACGGTTTCTGGTTCCATAACCTGCATAGTATGAGAATCAAGTATCTCTAATGGTGGCAATCGAGAAACAAAATCATTCAATAAAGTTCTCGAAGCACATACATTCAAACCAATAAGAGGTAAAGGAGAAGAAACAATAGGCAAAGGATTAGATAAACCTTGCACGATCTCTTGTATTACGGAATCCTCTTCATCCTTGAAAAACTCAAGTGAATTATTCACCTCTTTTATATCATGGTCCTCTATCAAACCTTGCAACCATTCTTCGTCCGTTTACCTTAACCAAAGTATCGACATAAACATCATCATTACAATCATGCACAAGTTCAATTGGGTCTTCCACAATATTGGTCATAACGGTCTCATTCTCAACATATTCCTCCTTTTTGTTGTAAGGCACATACTCTTTTGCGGATGCAATATTGTCCATAAGGAATTTCTTTAGAACACTCATTGCATCATCCTCAAGCTCTACCTTTTGAATAGGTTGTTGATCGTTATAAAGATCAATGCTTGAGTAATCTACACTAGTGTCATCATATTCCTTTTCAACTTCACCTTGATCGCAAAAAGACTCCATTGTACACTCCTCGGGGTTGCCACCATAAATTGGTTCAAACGATGTATTTGCATAATAATCATCATCACTATCATAGTCATCATAACATTGGTCCTCATTGAATTTAGTGTTGTTAATCTCCAACTCATCCTTTTGAATAGGTGAATGATCATTATTACGATCAAGAGTTGAGTTAACTACACAAATATCAACAAAATTCCCCGAAGGTTCGCCTTTTCAACATAACTATTCATTTCCTCCTTGTATTCTTCAATGCCTTGTCTTAAACATGAAACACTTTGTTGAAGCTCTTGGATTGATCCATCCAAGTTAAAATAGCATTCCATTTGTTGGTAAAACTCATTCGACATGACAAATTAGAATCACTTACCTCAGTATGGTTAGGCCAATTATCTTCCCTTTGAATGGGTGGATGATCATAACTACGATCGAAATTGGGCCAAACATACTATGAGCACATTCGGTCGATGAAATCGGTTCCACGCTTGGTTGTCTACGAATTGACTCCATGCTGTCCATAAATTGTTGCATCTCATCTACCAAACTAGAGGAAAAATTATAAGGAAAACAACTATTCTCCCCTCCTTGTGGTTGCTCACTTACATAACCACCATAAGAAGGTTGATATGTATGAGAATAACTCATAGGGTACGTGGAGTATTGATCATAGCCAAAGGATTGGTTTTGATTATACTCCCCATAAGGGTGATAGTTTTCATGTTGTTGAGGTTGAAAGCCGTATTGATTGCTCCAATATGCTCCTTTCATAGAAATAAGCACCTGAAATAAGATTCTCAAACCAAGGTTAGAACCCAGAAAATAAGAAAAACAAAAATAAGACTAAAAACAAAAACAAAACAAAAATAAGAAACCAAACAAGTGACAACCGTTGCCTCCCATGAGAACGGCGCCCAAAATTTGATCATTTTATTAAGTAGCGTCAAAAATAAATTACACTTTCTTACTACTCAAAATATAAATATAGCAAGGGCAAGAAAGGATCGATCCCACAGAGAGGTCTAGGTTGTCAAATTGTTATGGTTTCCTATATAAAACACCGAGGATTTTCTGATTGTGTAAATAAAAATAAACAAAAAGCAAATAAACAAAGCACGCAAATCAAGAATGTGAAATATTGGATAAAGGTTTCATCTTCAATTGTAAACAAGTTTATGAATATATGAATAGAATTCGTATTTAATCTCTCTATCATCAAAAGCCATAGAATACCTTATTGCAAGAATACTCCGTAATTTCCAAAGTTATCAACACACACATTAGGGCTGCGTATGTGAAATCTACCTAAAGAATAACCTAACGCCTTGCGCTAATCAAGTTCAATTCCTAGGAGCGTTAAGTTTCGAAATAGCTAATCAATGCAATTGTAATACATTGCGCAAACAATTCGAACAAAGGTCAATTTCTACATATGATTATGAGGATGTATCACTACAAACCCTAATCATATCATGCTACTAGTATTCAAGGTTATCGCTCGATGAAAACCTAAAATAGCTATAGATATGGATGTGAGTTCAATCAATTCTAGACTCGACTAAACAAACATTCAATCATATTGCAATCCATCAATCATGCAATTATTATAATCCGTAGAAAGTGAACGATAATATTGAGAGAAAACTAATTCATAAAAATCATAACTTGGTTGCAAAATCCAACTACATCTTCAACCAATAATAAAAACTTAGTTACTTGTGTTTTTGGAAATCATCATCATATTCATCAAAGAAGAGACTATCATGAAAACCCTAGAACAAAAGTAGAAGTCTCCCTAATGGAGATATATCTAGGTTTAGAGAAAAAGTTCTATTTATATACTTTTCTCCCCATAAGGATACTTTCCTGCACTAGGTTAATTCTTCTCAAAACCCGTCTCCAAGTTGGTCCACCAAGCCCAGGAGTGAAAAATATGTCTCTGGAATTTTGGGTCCAAAAAAAGTCGCCGGGAATTGTTGGCGTCATCGCGGAATCCGGTCACCGTAAAATCATCTCTGGCTGCTTTTGTCATCGGAAACTGTCACCAGCGAGTGCACGCTCCCAGCAACTCATCTCCATATCTCTGCAATTCAAACAATCACAAAATACCATCTAAACCAATTCCTCTTTCTTGCGAAAACGCGCCCAAAAGCGTGATGCGTAGCTCATATGTCCGGCCGTCGATTCTTGCATCCGACTCATACCCCCCTCGCGATTCACTGAATCATTGCGATCGACACTTTAAGCTCCGAAATCCGACAACCGGAAGTATGCTTACCGGTGCGCCATTTTCACTCCGTTTTCGCACTATTTCTGCGGCTTCAAAAATCCATTCCACCTTGGGCCATATCTCCGTCTCATCAAATAACTCCCTCCAATGCCATCATATCACTCCCGGCTTCAAGCATCCCAGTTGCCATCTCTACAACAGCTTCTGATTCAAACTACCTCCATTTCAAATACAGTGACTTTTGCTCCGAACTTCACTTCTTCAGTTTGCAGCACTGTGCTGCCGCAATTATTTCAACTTCACTACATCCCTGCAATGCTCCCGGACTCATTATCTCGCCATCACCATCACCTCAATCGCCATCACCCGCAAGACATCTCCAAAACCTCTATCCTTCACTCTCATCCAAACTCCATTATAATCCCCGCACCTGCAATGCTAATTCGCCATCTCCATTACCCTTTCCGGCCTCGCACTTACAAAAGACTGCCACTTCTTCATCTAACTGCCCGATTCTCCAAATGATACTCCCTGCAGACTCGGCTTCGTATCAACCCCGCACCGCAATCAATTCAACCTCACTTTGTAAACCTTATCTTGAATCAACGGTTCCACCAATTTCATCTCCCCGCAAAGAACTTCCATGAGTGCCTTCTCTTGTGGTTGCCTGTACCCAACCTCCATAGCTCTCAACTCTTCTCAGCACCAGATCCGTTAATTCACAGCTCACTTGCAGCTGCAACTGCCAGTCACAAACAAGACCACCTCTGCAGCATTGCCATAATAGATAACACCACCAGTGCCTGACTCATGACCCATTACTCAGCTGCATTGGTACATCTCTCATCTACTTCTCACTCCCAGGCCAGCACCAGCACATGAGTCTCCACCTTTCAATTGCACTTCATAACCTGCATACCCATCCAAACCTTGAGCTCAAATCTGCAATCTCCCTGCATCCAGTCCAGCTGGAGCAGCACCAGATCGTGACTGAAGTCGAATGTGCACAACTGGTGGTTCAAGCTTTTTGTCAAACAACTACAGTGCGTGTAGTAAACTGATCATGGCTAGGCACTTGCTGCATATTGGAGATAGCACAGCTCCTTCCCTGCGAAGATTTCACATTCAATCACCAACCCATTCATTTATCGAGCCACTGATTAATTCAAACACTCAACAAAACCCATGTATTCATCAACTTTTCTCGACTGAATTCATGCTCCAGAACTTGACCAAACTCGTAATCTCTTGCCGACGAGCTTGCCCTAACTCACTGTGTAACACCCTTGATCCGTGGTTAGAACTGATGGCAATGCAGGCTCGGTCGACGGCAGTAGCAGCACAGCTGCTTTTCTTTCTCACTTATTTGGGGAAAATGATTGAGATAGATGAGTCTCTCAATTTTAGTGTGGGTTGGATTTGGGTGCTAATAGCACACCCATGACAAATGATAGGGGCCACCCATTGACAACCCCTTAACCTCGGCCGCTTGGATTTAGTACTCCTCCAACTATAGTCGCCCCCTTAACTCCTCGCTCGGCTCCCCGTTAGTATTAGCCGATGAAATGACCCAGGTTACCATTCCGAGTTCTTCTTTTGCCCATAGCTTCTTCATACGAGCTCCGAATGACTCCGTTCTTTCGCCATTGTCTTCCTCTTCTCGTCCTCTACACAATGAAAAGTAGAAATCTTATATTTGAACGAGTTCCAATTGGTCTTTTTGCTCCAAATGACTCCATTGCACCTAATAAACTCAAAAGCACACATAAGATACATAATTTACAAGAAAACTCGCAAAGAAAGCATAAATACTAGATATTAAATACGGTGTATTCTACACCTATCAAATTCCCCCACACTTAGACTTTGCTAGTCCTCGAGCAAATCAAACAAAACAATAAAGTACATACAACTCCGTGTCGTCGAGGCTACGGTTAATTTTAGCATAAATAACAAGCCTTTAAACCACTAAGTGTCCCTAGTGGACGAGTTATAGTCTCGTGAAGGTTTACTAGAGATATACCTACAAAACCTATATTTCAAACTCCGTCTATTCGTGACAAATCAATGAACGAATCCAAAATTGACTACAGGAGGAGGTACCTTGCAAATTCAATTCATATATTAGTAAATAAACTCTAATTAGATAGTCGAACAAGCCACAATACTGAAACTAACAAACCACAATCACAATGAAAAGATTAAGAAGATGGATATAGATGTAGATGTTGGCGAATATTCACAAGTGATCGATGTTTCCCATATCCCTACTCAAGGTCACTCAAAGATGAACCTAATCCTATTGGATTGAGCTACTTAGTGCTTGAATGCTACATCAAA
Organism: Papaver armeniacum; assembly: GCA_023531295.1. Lineage (NCBI taxonomy): Eukaryota > Viridiplantae > Streptophyta > Magnoliopsida > Ranunculales > Papaveraceae > Papaver > Papaver armeniacum. The sequence continues at coordinate 138,340 of JAJJWW010011937.1, read as the reverse complement.
TCAATTGGCATATACAAGGGAACCAAAAGTGACTTTATTCAACACAATAATTTTTTTTTTTTTTTTTTTTTTTTTTTGATTGGATCAAATCGGATCCAAATTTTTTAGACTGCATGATTAGATCTTTTGGATCCAAGCGCATGCTTCTTGTCGCCAAGTACATGATAGTTGCCTTGGATCCCGCATTCCACGCTTGTTTAGGCGACGGAGACAGGGACTACGTTTCACACATACTGCTATTCCCAAGTGTCTTTTTATTCCGTTTTGGTCTAATTGGTCGGTCCTTTTTTTTTTCATGTATATATATTTTTTCTTTTTTTTTTCAAATTTTTTTTTTTTTATTTTTTCAACTTCTTTTTTTTTCTAGTAACTCAACCACTCTATTTCATCCTAGCAGTAATAACACGTCGATTTTTAGTGACCCACCAAAGCACTTAGAGAACAATAGATAAATATGGAAAAATAAAAATAGAATGTGATATGGTGATATTCCGAGATATGGTAACAACTATCATGTTAATTTGTGATTTCTGAGCTATATTCGTCCCTTTTAGTTAATTGGTTCCTCAACTCCTGCATTCAAAATGATTCCATCCACTAATGGTGTCAAAAACAAACTATACAAACATATAAATGCTCCCCCACACTTAAACTTCACATTGTCCTCAATGTGTAAAACCGAAATTTCTGAATTCTGACGTAACAGCAGATAAAACGCAAAAACTGTGCAAATTGGTAAGGAATTTGGAAAAACTCCATTTCACAAAAAGTTGTTCATCTACGTGTTTTCTACACAGTGTCAAAATTTCACAGTGTTTTGATAAACGGTCTGACAGTTATGGTCTCTGGACTGAACTACGCGCAGTCTGAAATTTTCTGACGAAAAGGTATTAGATCCGACAGGTGTTTTAATTCTCTTATAAGATAGATTACGGACTCAATGAAATTAAACATGGGGATTCAAATATGATATGAAAACAGTAAAAAAAATAAATAAACGAAACAAAAATAAAAAGCAAAAGGATAAGAGATAAAAAACCGGTGGGTTGCCTCCCACTAAGCGCTTGTTTTAAAGTCGACGGCCCGACTTAGCTTCTTGTAAGATTCATTCCCCATATACTAGCAATCTGAAAAGTTGGGGATCCACCCATAGAACCTGTTTTGCAAACACTAGCTTCACACAAATATTAGTAACATAAAGCAAAAGTAAAGCTATGAACCGATAAAGCTTCCCCCACACTTATTCTTGGCCACACTTGGAAGTGTATAAAGAATATGACATCGGGTACTTCCACGGTTTCTGGTTCCATAACCTGCATAGTATGAGAATCAAGTATCTCTAATGGTGGCAATCGAGAAACAAAATCATTCAATAAAGTTCTCGAAGCACATACATTCAAACCAATAAGAGGTAAAGGAGAAGAAACAATAGGCAAAGGATTAGATAAACCTTGCACGATCTCTTGTATTCTGAATCCTCTTCATCCTTGAAAAACTCAAGTGAATTATTCACCTCTTTATATCATGGTCCTCTATCAAACCTTGCAACCATTCTTCATAGTTTCGCCTTAACCAAAGTATCGACATAAACATCATCATTACAATCATGCACAAGTTCAATTGGGTCTTCCACAATATTGGTCATAACGGTCTCATTCTCAACATATTCCTCCTTTTGTTGTAAGGCACATACTCTTTTGCGGATGCAATATTGTCCATAAGGAATTTCTTTAGAACACTCATTGCATCATCCTCAAGCTCTACCTTTTGAATAGGTTGTTGATCGTTATAAAGATCAATGCTTGAGTAATCTACACTAGTGTCATCATATTCCTTTTCAACTTCACCTTGATCGCAAAAAGACTCCATTGTACACTCCTCGGGGTTGCCACCATAAATTGGTTCAAACGATGTATTTGCATAATAATCATCATCACTATCATAGTCATCATAACATTGGTCCTCGCTGAATTTAGTGTTGTTAATCTCCAACTCATCCTTTTGAATAGGTGAATGATCATTATTACGATCAAGAGTTGAGTTAACTACACAAATATCAACAAAATTCCCCAGAGGTTCGCCTTTTTCAACATAACTATTCATTTCCTCCTTGTATTCTTCAATGCCTTGTCTTAAACATGAAACACTTTGTTGAAGCTCTTGGATTGATCCATCCAAGTTCGAAAATAGCATTCCATTTGTTGGTAAAACTCATTCGACATAGACAAATTAGAATCACTTACCTCGGTATGGTTAGGCCAATTATCTTCCCTTTGAATGGGTGGATGATCATAACTACGATCGTAAATTGGGCCAAACATACTATGAGCACATTCGGTCGATGAAATCGGTTCCACGCTTGGTTGTCTACGAATTGACTCCATCTTTGTCCATAAATTGTTGCATCTCATCTACCAAACTAGAGGAAAAATTATAAGGAAAACAACTATTCTCCCCTCCTTGTGGTTGCTCACTTACATAACCACCATAAGAAGGTTGATATGTATGAGAATAACTCATAGGGTACGTGGAGTATTGATCATAGCCAAAGGATTGGTTTTGATTATACTCCCCATAAGGGTGATAGTTTTCATGTTGTTGAGGTTGAAAGCCGTATTGATTGCTCCAATATGCTCCTTTCCATAGAAATAAGCACCCGAAATAAGATTCTCAAACCAAGGTTAGAACCCGAAAAATAAGAAAAACAAAAATAAGACTAAAAACAAAAACAAAACAAAAATAAGAAACCAAACAAGTGACAACCGTTGCCTCCCTAAGAATCGGCGCCTAAAATTTGATCGCTGTCGTAAGCGTCAAAAATAAATTACACTTTCTTACTACTCAAAATATAAATATAGCAAGGGCAAGAAAGGATCGATCCTGAGAGAGGTCTAGGTTGTCAAATTGTTATGGTTTCCTATATAAAACACCCTAAGATTTTCTGATTGTGTAAATAAAAATAAACAAAAAAGCAAATAAACAAAGCACGCAAATCAAGAATGTGAAATATTGGATAAAGGTTTCATCTTCAATTGTAAACAAGTTTATGAATGTATGAATAGAATTAAGTATTTAATCTCTCTATCATCAAAAGCCATAGAATACCTTATTGCAAGAATACTCCGTAATTTCCAAAGTTATCAACACACACATTAGGGCTGCGTATGTGAAATCTACCTAAAGAATAACCTAACGCCTCATGCGTAATCAAGTTCAATTCCTAGGAGCGTTAAGTTTGAGAAATAGCTAATCAATGCAATTGTAATACATTGCGCAAACAATTCGAACAAAGGTCAATTTCTACATATGATTATGAGGATGTATCACTACAAACCCTAATCATATCATGCTACTAGTATTCAAGGTTATCGCTCGATGAAAACCCTAAAATAGCTATAGATATGGATGTGAGTTCAATCAATTCTAGACTCGACTAAACAAACATTCAATCATATTGCAATCCATCAATCATGCAATTATTATAATCCGTAGAAAGTGAACGATAATATTGAGAGAAAACTAATTCATAAAAATCATAACTTGGTTGCAAAATCCAACTACATCTTCAACCAATAATAAAAACTTAGTTACTTGTGTTTTTGGAAATCATCATCATATTCATCAAAGAAGAGACTATCATGAAAACCCTAGAACAAAAGTAGAAGTCTCCCTAATGGAGATATATCTAGGTTTAGAGAAAAAGTTCTATTTATATACTTTTCTCCCCATAAGGATACTTTCCCCACTAGGTTAATTCTTCTCAAAACCCGTCTCCAAGTTGGTCCACCAAGCCCAGGAGTGAAAAATATGTCTCTGGAATTTTGGGTCCAAAAAGCGTCGCCGGAATTGCTGACGTCATCGCCGGAATCCGGTCACCGTAAAATCATCTCTGGCTGCTTTTGTCATCGGAAACTGTCACCAGCGAGTGCACGCTCCCAGCAACTCATCTCCATATCTCTGCAATTCAAACAATCACAAAATACCACCTAAACCAATTCCTCTTTCTTTGCGAAAACGCGCCCAAAAGCGTGATGCGTAGCTCATATGTCCGCCGTCGATTCTTGCATCCGACTCATACCCCCTCGCGATTCACCGAATCATTGCGATCGACACTTTAAGCTCCGAAATCCGACAACCTAAGTATGCTTACGGTGCGCCATTTTCACTCCGTTTTCGCACTATTTCTGCGGCTTCAAAAATCCATTCCCTGCTTGGAGCCATATCTCTGTCTCATCAAATAACTCCCTCCAATGCCATCATATCACTCCCGGCTTCAAGCATCCCGATTTGCCATCTCTACAATGAGCTTGATTCAAACTACCACTCCATTTCAAATAAGACTTTGCTCAACTTCACTTCTTGATTTGCAGCACCGGGCCTGCAATTATTTCAACTTCGACTACATCCCCGCAATGCTCCGGACTCATTATCTGCCATCACCATCACCTCAATGCCATCACCGCAAGACATCTCCGCACTCTATCCTTCACTCTCATCCAGGCTCCATTATAATCCCCGCACCCGCAATGCTAATTCGCCATCTCCATTACTCGCTCTGGCACTGCACTTACAAGACTCCGCCACTTCTTCATCTAACACTGCCAGATTCTCCAGCCATACTCCCTGCAGCTCGGCTTCGGTATCAACCACCCAGCACCGCAATCAATTCAACCTCACTTGTAAACCTTATACTTGAATCTGGTTCCACCAATTTCATCTCCTATGCAAAGAACACCCGGTGCCTTCTCTTGTGGTTGCCTGTACCCAACCTCCATAGCTCTCAACTCTTCTCAAAGACTGAGATCCGTTAATTCACAGCTCACTTGCAAAAGAACTGCGATCACAAACAAGACCACCTCTGCAAAGATTGCCATAATAGATAACACCACCGATGCACGACTCATGACCCATTACTCGGCCGCATTGGTACATCTCTCATCTACTTCTCACTCCCAGGCCAAAGCACCAAAGACATGAGTCTCCACCTTTCAATTGCACTTCATAACCTGCAAAAACCATCCAAACCTTGAGCTCAAATCTGCAATCTCCACCGCATCCAGTCCAGTGGAGCAAAGACACGCATCGTGGTAAGTCGAATGTGCACAAACCGGTGGTTCAAGCTTTTTGTCAAACAACTACAGTGCGTGTAGTAAACTGATCATGGCTAGGCACTTGCTGCATATTGGAGATAGCACAGCTCCTTCCCTGCGAAGATTTCACATTCAATCACCAACCCATTCATTTATCGAGCCACTGATTAATTCAAACACTCAACAAAACCCATGTATTCATCAACTTTTCTCGACTGAATTCATGCTCCAGAACTTGACCAAACTCTGTAATCTCTTACCAGTACGAGCTTGCCCTAACTCACTGTGTAACACCCTTGATCCGTGGTTAGAACTGATGGCAATGCAGGCTCGGTCGACGGCGTGAGGCTCTGATTTGCTTTTCTTTCTCACTTATTTGGGGAAAATGATTGAGATAGATGAGTCTCTCAATTTTAGTGTAGGTTGGATTTGGGTGCTAATAGCACACCCATGACAGCGGATAGGGGCCACCCATTGACAACCCCTTAACCTCAGCGGCTTGGATTTAGTACTCCTCCAACTATAGTCGCCCCCTTAACTCTGGCTCGGCTCCCGTTAGTATTAGCCGATGAAATGACCGGGTTACCATTCCGAGTTCTTCTTTTGCCCATAGCTTCTTCATACGAGCTCCGAATGACTCCGTTCTTTCGCCATTGTCTTCCTCTTCTCGTCCTCTACACAATGAAAAGTAGAAATCTTATATTTGAACGAGTTCCAATTGGTCTTTTTGCTCCAAATGACTCCATTGCACCTAATAAACTCAAAAGCACACATAAGATACATAATTTACAAGAAAACTCGCAAAGAAAGCATAAATACTAGATATTAAATACGGTGTATTCTACACCTATCAGATTCCCCCACACTTAGACTTTGCTAGTCCTCGAGCAAATCAAACAAAACAATAAAGTACATACAACTCCGTGTCGTCGAGGCTACGGTTAATTTTAGCATAAATAACAAGCCTTTAAACCACTAAGTGTCCCTAGTGGACGAGTTATAGTCTCGTGAAGGTTTACTAGAGATATACCTACAAAACCTATATTTCAAACTCCGTCTATTCGTGACAAATCAATGAACGAATCCAAAATTGACTACAGGAGGAGATACCTTGCAAATTCAATTCATATATTAGTAAATAAACTCTAATTAGATAGTCGAACAAGCCACAATACTCGAAACTAACAAACCACAATCACAATGAAAAGATTAAGAAGATGGATATAGATGTAGATGTTGGCGAATATTCACAAGTGATCGATGTTTCCCATATCTCACATCAGAGGTCCTTTGCTAAGATGAACCTAATCCTATTGGATTGAGCTACTTAGTCTTTGAATGCTACATCAAATCAATTGGCATATACAAGGGAACCAAAAGTGACTTTATTCAACACAATAATTTTTTTTTTTTTTTTTTTTTTTTTGATTGGATCAAACTGGATCCAATTTTTTAGACGGCATGATTAGATCTTTTGGATCCAAGCGCATGCTTCTTGTCGGCAAGTACATGATAGTTGCCTTGGATCCCGCATTCCACGCTTGTTTAGGCGACGGAGACAGGACTACGTTTCACACATACTTGCTATTCCCAAGTGTCTTTTTATTCCGTTTTGGTCTAATTGATCGGTCCTTTTTTTTTTTTTTTTTTTTTTTATTTTGTTGTTAAATTTTTTTTTTTTTATTTTTTCAACTTCTTTTTTTTTTTCTAGTAACTCAACCACTCTATTTCATCCTAGCGGTAATAACACGTCGATTTTTAGTGACCCACCAAAGCACTTAGAGAACAATAGATAAATATGGAAAAATAAAAATAGAATGTGATATGGTGATATTCCGAGATATGGTAACAACTATCATGTTAATTTGTGATTTCGAGCTATATTCGTCCCTTTTAGTTAATTGGTTCCTCAACTCCTGCATTCAAAATGATTCCATCCACTAATGGTGTCAAAAACAAACTATACAAACATATAAATGCTCCCCCACACTTAAACTTCACATTGTCCTCAATGTGTAAAACCGAAATTTCTGAATTCTGACGTAACAGCAGATAAAACGCAAAAACTGTGCAAATTGGTAAGGAATTTGGAAAAACTCCATTTCACAAAAGTTGTTCATCTACGTGTTTTCTACACAGTGTCAAAATTTCACAGTGTTTTGATAAACGGTCTGACAGTTATGGTCTCTGGACTGAACTACGCGCAGTCTGAAATTTTCTGACGAAAAGGTATTCGTCGACGTGTTTTAATTCTCTTATAAGATAGATTACGGACTCAATGAAATTAAACATGGGGATTCAAATATGATATGAAAACAGTAAAAAAATAAATAAACAAACAAAAATAAAAGCAAAAGGATAAGAGATACAAAACCGGTGGGTTGCCTCCCACTAAGCGCTTGTTTTAAAGTCGACGGCCCGACTTAGCTTCTTGCAAGATTCATTCCCCATATACTAGCAATCTGAAAAGTTGGGGATCCACCCATAGAACCTGTTTTGCAAACACTAGCTTCACACAAATATTAGTAACATAAAGCAAAAGTAAAGCTATGAACCGATAAAAGCTTCCCCCACACTTATTCTTGGCCACACTTGGAAGTGTATAAAGAATATAGACATCGGTACTTCCACGGTTTTGGTTCCATAACCTGCATAGTATGAGAATCAAGTATCTCTAATGGTGGCAATCGAGAAACAAAATCATTCAATAAAGTTCTCGAAGCACATACATTCAAACCAATAAGAGGTAAAGGAGAAGAAACAATAGGCAAAGGATTAGATAAACCTTGCACGATCTCTTGTATTACGGAATCCTCTTCATCCTTGAAAACTCAAGTGAATTATTCACCTCTTTTATATCATGGTCCTCTATCAAACCTTGCAACCATTCTTCGTCCGTTTCTGCCTTAACCAAAGTATCGACATAAACATCATCATTACAATCATGCACAAGTTCAATTGGGTCTTCCACAATATTGGTCATAACGGTCTCATTCTCAACATATTCCTCCTTTTTTGTTGTAAGGCACATACTCTTTTGCGGATGCAATATTGTCCATAAGGAATTTCTTTAGAACACTCATTGCATCATCCTCAAGCTCTACCTTTTGAATAGGTTGTTGATCGTTATAAAGATCAATGCTTGAGTAATCTACACTAGTGTCATCATATTCCTTTTCAACTTCACCTTGATCGCAAAAAGACTCCATTGTACACTCCTCGGGGTTGCCACCATAAATTGGTTCAAACGATGTATTTGCATAATAATCATCATCACTATCATAGTCATCATAACATTGGTCCTCGCTGAATTTAGTGTTGTTAATCTCCAACTCATCCTTTTGAATAGGTGAATGATCATTATTACGATCAAGAGTTGAGTTAACTACACAAATATCAACAAAATTCCCCGAAGGTTCGCCTTTTTCAACATAACTATTCATTTCCTCCTTGTATTCTTCAATGCCTTGTCTTAAACATGAAACACTTTGTTGAAGCTCTTGGATTGATCCATCCAAGTTCAAAATAGCATTCCATTTGTTGGTAAAACTCATTCGACATAGACAAATTAGAATCACTTACCTCGGTATGGTTAGGCCAATTATCTTCCCTTTGAATGGGTGGATGATCATAACTACGATCGAAATTGGGCCAAACATACTATGAGCACATTCGGTCGATGAAATCGGTTCCACGCTTGGTTGTCTACTTAATTGACTCCATCTTTGTCCATAAATTGTTGCATCTCATCTACCAAACTAGAGGAAATATTATAAGGAAAACAACTATTCTCCCCTCCTTGTGGTTGCTCACTTACATAACCACCATAAGAAGGTTGATATGTATGAGAATAACTCATAGGGTACGTGGAGTATTGATCATAGCCAAAGGATTGGTTTTGATTATACTCCCCATAAGGGTGATAGTTTTCATGTTGTTGAGGTTGAAAGCCGTATTGATTGCTCCAATATGCTCCTTTCATGAAATAAGCACTGAAATAAGATTCTCAAACCAAGGTTAGAACCCGAGAAAATAAGAAAAACAAAAATAAGACTAAAAACAAAAACAAAACAAAAATAAGAAACCAAACAAGTGACAACCGTTGCCTCCCAAAACGGCGCCAAAATTTGATGCGTGTCGTAAGCGTCAAAAATAATTTACACTTTCTTACTACTCAAAATATAAATATAGCAAGGGCAAGAAAGGATCGATCCCACAGAGAGGTCTAGGTTGTCAAATTGTTATGGTTTCTATATAAAACACCGGGATTTTCTCGATTGTGTAAATAAAAATAAACAAAAAGCAAATAAACAAAACACGCAAATCAAGAATGTGAAATATTGGATAAAGGTTTCATCTTCAATTGCAAACAAGTTTATGAATGTATGAATAGAATTCGTATTTAATCTCTCTATCATCAAAAGCCATAGAATACCTTATTGCAAGAATACTCCGTAATTTCCAAAGTTATCAACACACACATTAGGTCATGCGTATGTGAAATCTACCTAAAGAATAACCTAACGCCTTGCGCTAATCAAGTTCAATTCCTAGGAGCGTTAAGTTTCAGAAATAGCTAATCAATGCAATTGTAATACATTGCGCAAACAATTCGAACAAAGGTCAATTTCTACATATGATTATGAGGATGTATCACTACAAACCCTAATCATATCATGCTACTAGTATTCAAGGTTATCGCTCGATTGAAAACCTAAAATAGCTATAGATATGGATGTGAGTTCAATCAATTCTAGACTCGACTAAACAAACATTCAATCATATTGCAATCCATCAATCATGCAATTATTATAATCCGTAGAAAGTGAACGATAATATTGAGAGAAAACTAATTCATAAAAATCATAACTTGGTTGCAAAATCCAACTACATCTTCAACCAATAATAAAACTTAGTTACTTGTGTTTTTGGAAATCATCATCATATTCATCAAAGAAGAGACTATCATGAAAACCCTAGAACAAAAGTAGAAGTCTCCTAATGGAGATATATCTAGGTTTAGAGAAAAAGTTCTATTTATATACTTTTCTCCCCATAAGGATACTTTCCCGAGAATTAGGTTAATTCTTCTCAAAACCCGTCTCCAAGTTGGTCCACCAAGCCCGGGAGTGAAAAATATGTCTCTGGAATTTTGGGTCCAAAAGCGTCGCCGGAATTCTTGCGTCATCGCGGGAATCGGCCACCGTAAAATCATCTCTCCGCTGCTTTTGTCATCGGAAACTCACACCCGCGAGTGCACGCTCCCAAAGAACTCATCTCCATATCTCTGCAATTCAAACAATCACAAAATACCATCTAAACCAATTCCTCTTTCTTGCGAAAACGCGCCCAAAAGCGTGATGCGTAGCTCATATGTCCGGCCGTCGATTCTTGCATCCGACTCATACCCCCTCGCGATTCACTGAATCATTGCGATCGACACTTTAAGCTCCGAAATCCGACAACCTAAGTATGCTTACCGGTGCGCCATTTTCACTCCGTTTTCGCACTATTTCTGCGCTTCAAAAATCCATTCCCCGCTTCGTGGCCATATCTGTCTCATCAAATAACTCCCTCCAATGCCATCATATCACTCCCGGCTTCAAGCATCCCAGTTGCCATCTCTACAATGAGCTTCAGTTCAAACTACCACTCCATTTCAAATAGCAGCTTTGCTCGAACTTCACTTCTTCGATTTGCGGCACTGTGCCCGCAATTATTTCAACTTCGACTACATCCCCGCAATGCTCCGGACTCATTATCTGCCATCACCATCACCTCAATTGCCATCACCTGCAAAGACATCTCCAAGTACCTCTATCCTTCACTCTCATCCAAATCCATTATAATCCCCGCACTGCCAATGCTAATTCGCCATCTCCATTACCTCGCTTCTTTGCGCACTTACAAAGACTCGCCACTTCTTCATCTAACACTGCCCGATTCTCCAGCCATACTCCTGCAGCTCAGCTTCAAAATCAACCCCGCACCGCAATCAATTCAACCTCACTTAAACCTTATATCAATCTGGTTCCACCAATTTTCATCTCCTCGCAAAGAACACCAGCAGTGCCTTCTCTTGTGGTTGCTCGTACCCAACCTCCATAGCTCTCAACTCTTCTCAGCACTGATCCGCAATTCACAAACTCACTTGTAATGAATCGCCATCACAAACAAGACCACCTCTGCAGCATTGCCATAATAGATAACACCACCGTGCGACTCATGACCCATTACTCACCGCATTGGTACATCTCTCATCTACTTCTCACTCCCAGGCCGACCAAGACATGAGTCTCCACCTTTCAATTGCACTTCATAACCTCGCAAACCCATCCAAACCTTGAGCTCAAATCTGCAATCTCCCCGCATCCACCACTGAGCAAAGACTGCATCGTGATCAAGTCGAATGTGCACAACCGGTGGTTCAAGCTTTTTGTCAAACAACTACGGTGCGTGTAGTAAACCGATCATGGCTAGGCACTTGCTTGCATATTGGAGATAGCACGGCTCCTTCCCTGCGAAGATTTCACATTCAATCACCAACCCATTCATTTATCGAGCCACTGATTAATTCAAACACTCAACAAAACCCATGTATTCATCAACTTTTCTCGACTGAATTCATGCTCCAGAACTTGACCAAACTCGTAATCTCTTACGATGACGAGCTTGCCCTAACTCACCGTGTAACACCCTTGATCCGTGGTTAGAACTGATGGCAATGCAGGCTCGGTCGACGGCAGTAGCAGCACAGCTGCTTTTCTTTCTCACTTATTTGGGGAAAATGATTGAGATAGATGAGTCTCTCAATTTTAGTGTAGGTTGGATTTGGGTGCTAATAGCACACCCATGACAAATGATAGGGGCCACCCATTGACAACCCCTAACCTCGGCTTGGATTTAGTACTCCTCCAACTATAGTCGCCCCCTTAACTCTGGCTCGGCTCCCGTTAGTATTAGCCGATGAAATGACCGGGTTACCATTCCGAGTTCTTCTTTTGCCCATAGCTTCTTCATACGAGCTCCGAATGACTCCGTTCTTTCGCCATTGTCTTCCTCTTCTCGTCCTCTACACAATGAAAAGTAGAAATCTTATATTTGAACGAGTTCCAATTGGTCTTTTTGCTCCAAATGACTCCATTGCACCTAATAAACTCAAAAGCACACATAAGATACATAATTTACAAGAAAACTCGCAAAGAAAGCATAAATACTAGATATTAAATACGGTGTATTCTACACCTATCAATCATCCCTTGGTCGACGAGTTAAGATGGAGTTCATTGTTGTAGCCGAGATGTCGAAGGCGGTGACATTTTCTTGTGAGACAAGGAGCTGATGGTGATGCCACCGATGGTCGAGACGAAGATATGGGGTCTGTTATTAGAGAAAAACTTTGTTGGTGCAAGGCTAGCTCTTATTGGTGCAGCTGATTGTAATCAGTGGAAGGAGGTTATGGACTGAATTTAAGTCACTGCGTTGGAGTACGGCGATCGGTTATGATGACTGAAGGCGTTGAAGGCATGAGACCAAGATGATGGCTGCACCGGCGAAAAAGGCAACGACGGATTTGAAAATAAAGTGGAGTTTCCAGAATACCAACAAAGGATGAAGTTGCAACTTGATGGTTTATTGTGGATTGAAGTCATTAGAGGAAGACAGGTGGTGTTGTGATGTTAATCAAGCTGGCCTGAATCTATGACAATTTGTAATGGCAACCCGATGGTACGAGAACTTCAGGATTCGGGGAAGATTAGTGTTTGTTGGGTGCTTTGACGATATGGCTGAGGTTGAATCGATGGTGGGGGATTGAGATTCACAAGAGTCAAGATCGGAAGACGAATGCAGTTGAGTTTAACTGGTGGCCATGCTTGAAGTTTTGAGAGTCGAAAGACAACAGTTTGTTGCTTCTCCGTCCGTCTGATTTCGGATGGGAATGGAGATGGAACTAGTGATTGATGCCATCGGTTCGTGGAATTCAACAACGAACGGACGAAATGGGCGGTGGCGAGTTTTGGAAGGAGCCGGACGGGCGAGCAGATTGGGTCTTGTGGTTGGATTGAGAGATTGTGACCGGATCGGGCTCACGAGAAATTCCTTCTTTGATCCCATTCGAACCCTTAGTCGTGGAGATATATAATCGTTTCAAGACATAATCAAGGGAAAAGACCGAACAAGAGGTCGTTTTGGAGTTTCTTTGCGCTGTGAGGAACGTGAGAAGAGAAGGAGGCGAGGAAGGCTGTGTTGGCCGGAGAAATTATTTGGAATCGAAAACAAGAGAAGGCGACGGTTTAATCTTTCTTTTCTCTTGTTATTGTTTTTGATGGGTTTTAAGAAACCCATAATCATGTCTTGTTAGACTTTATGTGACTAGGGTTTATGGTTGTAGCCACTTTGGGTATTAGGCTACTTTCAATTGAATAATATTTAGCAAAAGACCATTATGATTTGAATAAATTAATTCTTGATTATTGTTTATTGATTGATTGAAAATTAGTTGTTGCTTCAGGTTTTAAAAACCTATGTGCTTAATGAATTAGTTTTACAAATATGTGTGTCTTATTATTTGATGATCCATGCTTCGTTAAAAACTTTGATGGGTTATGCTTAGAAAAGCCATATAGAATTTGTGAACCTATATTTAGTTTCGTATAACTTTCTCACGATGCAATTTGATGGTTCATGCTTGGATTTAGTCTTTTGATGTGCCATGCTTAGGTATACCAAGTGATATTTGCGACTCTAATACATATAATAGGTGATGTCAATAGAACGAACAATAAACACATATTCATAATTATGTTTCATTTCAGTATTTGCAAGGAAATAGTGGTGGATACCAATAAAACCACAGTTACCGATTTTCCCATTTGCCTCATTTAATAGTTTAATTTTATTATTTCGTTTTCAATTTTAAAATTCAAAAACATTATTGTTGGTTAATCTTTTTTAGAGATATTGATTCTGATGTTTCCACCGCTCTTCGTGGGAACGACCGTACTTGCCTCTGTCTACTAGTTAGACACCGTGCGATTGCGGTTATTATAATATAGGCATCTCGGGATCCTATCAATTTTAGCCCGCCTTCGGGGAGCGGTTGTGGAATATTGTAATTGGTATTTTGTACATATTTTTATTTTTATTTTCTCGTACATAACTTATTTTTCTTTTATTTTTATATTTTCTTTTAGTTCTTTTTACGTAGCTTATTTGATTTTTTCGGGTACTTTAGTTCCGAAGAGCGACGATTGGAATCAACAATTGGCCTAAAGTAAGTACTTGATATTCTCACAAAGCTTTTGCAAGGTGAGTTATTGAGAAAATTTTACTTTGTATAATGGTTTCCAGTGAGTTGACTTCTTTTATAGCTTTTTGGAATCTTACCAAAAGAACTCTGAGACGAGAGGAGTCATTTGATATTTCACATTGAGTATGCATATGCACATTCTCATATGACCAGTCATGTGTAGCGGGTCTATTATAGGTTCCTAGGTATTTTATGACCAAATTGTAGCGGTCTAAAAAAAAAAAAATTGATTGTTAGGGTGATGACCCAGTGTGTAGCGGGTCTTTTATTTTGTCTTGCATGTTATGACCAGTCAGTAGCGGGTCTCTCTCACTCTATCTCTCTTATTCTATGACCAAGTGTGTAGCGGGTCTCAATTTAAAAAAAAAAAAAAATGATCGGCTATGTAGCGGGTCTATTCTTTTGTTTTCTTATCATTTTCTTATGACCCAATTTGTTGAGCGGGTCTAAAAAAAAAATGATGACCGGTGTGAGCGGGTCAATTTTACTCTGTTTTGCTCGGACTAGCAAAATATAAGTGTGGGGGTGTTGATAAGCACGTAAGTGCTATATTTTAAACCCATATTTATATGAGCTAGGACTCAATATTTTTACTAATAATATAATTTTAGTGCTTTTGTAGAAAGTACAAGCAAAACCGATCACTGGTGAATATATGGCGAAAGAAGCTTAAGATGGCATTTAAAACAAAAACAACAAAATGTCAGCCAAGGCGACAGCCTTGTTATGTGCTTGAGTTGGCTGCCACTTAAATTACTTCCTCTCGGCTCATACGGAAAGAAAAGAAATCGATATCTCTTATGAAAGTCCAACCACCGGATTCCAGTGGTGGGAAAAACAATAAGTGGAATCAAAGTGGGATTGTACCATTAGGTGTCTGGCTAAAGGAGTTACAAGGAAAAAGATGGGGCGTGTCCGACTCTCACTCCCATTTCATTTCATAACCAAACAAGAGAAAGCATTTCATGTTCTTATCGAACAAATAGTTTGAGCATCATTGTCCCTGTTTCGATTGCACGACAACAAAAATGAAAATAAAATTGTAGAGAAGTTAAAGATGTATGTCTTTGCTCAACTTGGATCTCATGGGATTGTGTTCAAGTGAAATGATTGACGGTGGTCTTGAACTTGGATGTCAAGGAATAAGATAATGGGGCATGTTTTGTTGTGGGGTGAGCTGTGAAATCGATGAAGTCTGGGGTTGGAAATGTTGAAACTGGTGGTGATCGATTTGCAAATTGAGGAAGTATTTAGTTGTGATTTGAAAATGGGTTTTGAGTGAGTACAATTGGTGGCGGCGTTCGGATATTCGGGGTTGTATTACTTTCTATACAAGGACATCATCCTTGGTCGACGAGTTAAGATGGAGTTCATTGTTGTGGCCGAGATGTCGAAGGCGGTGACATTTTCGCAGCGAGACAAGGAGCTGATGGTGATGCCACCGATGGTCGAGAGACGAAGATATGGGCCATTAGAGAGAATCTGTTGGTGCAAGGCTAGCTCTTATTGGTGCAGGTGATTGTAATCAGTGGAAGGAGGTTATGGACTGAATTTAAGTCATTGCGTTAGGTCTGACTGGTTATGATGACTGAAGGCGTTGAAGGCATGAGATCGAATCGGTGGTCGCTTTGACCGGAAAAGGCAACAGACGGATGAAAATAAATAAAGTGGAGTTTCGAGAATACCAACAATGGATGAAGTTGCAACTTGATGGTTTGTTGTGGATTGAAGTCATTAGAGGAAGACAGGTGGTGTTGTGATGTTAATCAAGCGGGTCGGAATCGCAACAATTTGTAATGGCAACCGGTGGTACGAGAACTTCGTGATTCGGGGAAGATTAGTGTTTGTTGGGTGCTTTGTGACGATATGGCTGAGGTTGAATCGATGGTGGGGGATTGAGATTCACGAGAGAGTCAAGATCGGAAGACGGAATGCATTTGAGTTTAACTGGTGGCCATGCTTGAAGTTTTGAGAGTCGAAAGACAACAATTTGTTGCTTCTCTGTCCGTCTGATTTAGGATGGAATGGAGATGGAACTAGTGATTGATGCCATCGGTTCGTGGAATTCAACAACGAACGGACGAGAAATGGGCGATGGCTGTGAGAGTTTTGGAAGGAGCCGGACGGGCGGAGGCGGTTGGGTCTTGTGGTTGGATTGAGAGATTGTGATCTGGACTGGGCTCTTTGAGAAATTCCTTCTTTGATCCCATTCGAACCCTTAGTCATGGAGATATATAATTGTTTCAAGACATAATCAAGGGAAAAGACCGAACAAGAGGTCGTTTTGGAGTTTCTTTGCGCGGCTGGTGAGGAATCGTGAGAAGAGAAGGAGGCGAGGAAGTCTGTGTTAGTAGGAGAAATTATTTGGAATCGAAAACAAGAGAAGGCGACGGTTTAATCTTTCTTTTCTCTTGTTATTATTGTTTTTGATGGGTTTTAAGAAACCCCATAATCATGTCTTGTTAGACTTTATGTGACTAGGGTTTATGGTTGTAGCCACTTTGGGTATTAGGCTACTTTCAATTGAATAATATTTAGCAAAAGACCATTATGATTTGAATAAATTAATTCTTGATTATTGTTTATTTATTGATTGAAAATTAGTTGTTGCTTCACCGGTTTTAAAAACCTATGTGCTTAATGAATTAGTTTTACAAATATGTGTGTCTTATTATTTGATGATCCATGCTTCGTTAAAAACTTTGATGGGTTATGCTTAGAAAAGCCATATAGAATTTGTGAACCTATATTTAGTTTCGTATAACTTTCTCGCGATGCAATTTGATGGTTCATGCTTGGATTTAGTCTTTTGATGTGCCATGCTTAGGGTATACCGGTGATATTTGCGACTCTAATACATATAATAGGTGATGTCAATAGAACAGAACAATAAACACATATTCATAATTATGTTTCATTTCGGTATTTGCAAGGAAATAGTGGTGGATACCAATAAAACCACAGTTACCGATTTTCCCATTTGCCTCATTTAATAGTTTAATTTTATTATTTCGTTTTCAATTTTAAAAATTCAAAAACATTATTGTTGGTTAATCTTTTTAGAGATATTGATTACGGTATTTCCACCGCTCTTCGTGGAACGACCCGTACTTGCCTCTGTCTACTAGTTAGACACCGTGCGATTGCGGTTATTATAATATAGGCATCTCCGGATCCTATCAACTCGCTTCGCCAACAAGTAGGTACGGGAATTACTTGAGGAGTATGGCATTAAATAGGTCTTCTCCACCGTCTACTATCCTCAAGGTAGGGGCAAGCTGAGAGTACCAACAAGACATTGATCCGGATCATCACCGAACGGTACACGACAATCCTAGGGAATGGCATGATCAGTTGCCAATGGCACTATGGGCATCCCGTCGTCACCCGGAAGCTCCATTGGGGTTTCACCGTACTCACTTGTCTACGGAGCGGATGCAATTCTCCCGGCAGAGATCGAGTCCCATCGGCCCGAGTTGCGCGGCGAATCGGGATCCATTATGCAGTGAAGCCTCGACTCTAGAATAGCGAGTTAGACACTCGGATTTTAGAAGGAATAAAGCGAAGAACACGCTCGGGTGTACAGAATCGATTTCCGGGGCATACAACAAAATTGTGAAACCACGCGTTTTCAAAGTGGGAGATTTGGTTCAAAACGGCCAAACACATCCAACAAGACATGTCTGCACCAAAATTCTCACCAAAATGGGAAGGTCCCTACGCAGTCACCAAGGCTTACAATACCGGCTACTACAAGATCATTAAGGTAGACGGGGCGGTGAAGAAAGGATCAATGGAAAGTGGCTCAAGGCATATCATGCGACCACCGTCTCTCTGTGTCAACAATACGAGCATTTATTTTCATTACATATTTGAATCATCAATTATATTCGAGATGTGTCAATGAAAAAACCTGTTTCACCAATCAAAAACCAATGAAGTTTATTCCGCAAAGAGGTTTAAAAACTTTTGACACAAACCTCATTGACAATAAAGGAATGAAGTTTAGAAGAGGCCGTCTAGAAGATTATAGTTCCTTGAGAGCATCATCTCCGGTCTAGCGTGATATCTTTCCGTTCTTTTCTTCAAGTCTGCCAAATGCCACTGCTCTACCTTCTCCGGATTCTCGCGGCGAGCCTTCTCCTCTTCCAAAATAGCCTTCGCGGCGGGAACAACATTTACAAGGATACCCGGCTCGATCAACCTTGATGATATCAAGACGCTGCATAACCAGCCCACGTTGAACTCCATGGATTCACGAGGTAGATACCATATTCTCCCACTTTTCGAGGCTTGATTCAAGAACGTTGCGGATAGAAATACTCTCCATCTCAAAGAATCATGGGAAGAAGGCGGTTCACCGCGGTGACCAGCGAGAGGAACAAGTGTCGGACCACGTTTGTTGCGATATGGCCGTACTTCCTCCATAACTTTGTGTACAAAGGCACAAACTCCTTCCGCACTGGAATCCACCGACATCTCGGTAGGCGGAGGATAAACATTTCATGCGGACATCGAATGAAAGACCCGCATTTGGATATTCATAAGATGAGATACCCAAGTCGGCGTCTTCAAGGTTCACGGGGTAAGCGTATTTGAGTTTGAAGGAAGAGGAGTGGTTAAGTCATCGTCATCAACGATCGTCACACATGTTCCTAGTAGGATATCTCGCAAGAATGAAAGGATTATTTACCCGACCGTTATGAAGAACAAACAATGGTTCGAAAAGGAAGAAAAGACAAACCGAGGTATGATCTTCTTGACTCGGAGAACACGAACGGGGACCGATCATGAAGCTCGAGGCGTTGGTCGTCTGCACGTTTAACGGAAGATCTGGATGGTATGAAGAAGACGATCCACTGTTGTTAGACATGATGGGGAAACAAAGTTTTAGCAAGGAAGCTCTCTTTACCCAAAAACGTAAAAATGGTTCAAAATTCTCTACACCTCGCACATATCTTTGAGGAAACCCTAAAATGATTGCGGCGCCCGATGAATGAGGATTCAACACCGACCAGAGTCGAGTTTTTCTTGTGAACCCTAATCGAGGATCGAAGGTCATCCGGGATTCTAGCGATTCAACCGGCAGTGTGTAAAGCACCCATACACTGGGTTCCGGCTAAAGAAGAATCCTACCCTAGCTCAAGCACCTAAGGGAGGAAGTCGGTGCATCAAGACCTGTGACCACACATGTATGGAGGATTACCCACAGTAGGAACCCCTCCGGGTAGACTTTCTTTATCTTGTCTTCTTACGTTTATGTATGTCACCATCTCATGCCTACCACACAATAGTGTAACCATTATGTGCTAGGCGGGGGACTTAATGTTGATGGTGGATTTTCGTTTAAAGTTAAATTTGTAAAAAACCGGAAAAATCATGCGCTGACATCTTGTAAAAGATAAAGCCATTTATAAGTGTTGGATACTCCCTCACTTAATTCACCAAGAATGGAGCATGTAGCAACAATCCCATTCTGTGAATACATGAAATTCCTCCGGGTTGGAGCATGTTGCAACAATCCCTTCCTCGTGAATTTCATATCGACCTTGTATTTCCGATACTCATTATCGGTGTGGCATGACGACCGTGAGTGTTACTCTTACGAGTAACACGAACCTCCAAGCACTATAATGAAAACATGTACGAAATACCCGTGCGTGCTGATTCTCGGTGTGTTATACTGGCCCGAGCCTCTCGGTGTGTTATACTAGCCCGATTGGGCCCCTCTCGGTGTGTTATACTAGCCCGATTGAGCATCCGGACTGGCCAGTATCGATCCGGATATGATCTCGATCGCGATCATCCAACTCCATAAGCATGATTGGATGACCCCGGATCAATTCCATCATCCCCAAGCGGTATGGAATACCCACCGACCCCCGCATGGTCGGCCATTGGCCTTCCTGCTTGCCAAAAGACGTTCATACCAAGCATTATGGACGGAAAACCTAAATAAGGGTTTGCGGCATATTACATGTGTCGCAAAACAATCTCAACCATCCATCTTCGAGAATAGATGGAGGGTGTAGATGTAGACTCAAAGGGCCCGAGCATGTCAACACGATCACCGTGGGCCCACCTACACACTTGACCAATCGGTCAAGACCAACAATGTTTGGCCGTGACAAAATCATCACCCAAACAAGGAGGGCGCACGGCTTTTGAAAGCCAAAATTAGGGTTTTAAATCATCGCGTGCGTCCATCTTCTCTCCCAACACGAATGGAGGGTCACAGATTAGATTAAGCAAGGCGGTCATACCCAAAGATGACCACCGTGGGCTCATCTACCTCCTCATGCGATCGGCCAAGGCATCCCATGCCCTAGCTAATCCAAAAACGCCACGCCCAAACATGCGCGGTTACACTTCCCAAATTGCAACCGATCTCGACCACTCAACTTCACCGGATGATTTGAATGGCTTAGATCACGTTTTCATGGGATAGTCGCATAGGCATGATCACCAGCCTGCCATCTTCCGTCAAACCCATCCACCAAGACCGACCAAGATGTGTCGTCTTGAAACGCGATGCCCAACTAGGGATCTCGCGCCAGGTTTCCAACTCCTTTGCGGCAACGGTTTGCGCAAAGATCTCAACCACTCAACTTTACCGGTTAAATTGAGTGGCCTAGATCACGCCTCCATGGGACGGTGAGGTGTAGGCATGTACACCGGCATGTCATATACACACATGCCCTAGGTCGGTCCTCTCCAAATCCCTTTCCATGCTTGGTTTTCGACCAAGTCAAGAGTGATGCTTGTGCACTCTTCAAAAACCTAATATTCATTAACGGTCGCAGATGAGTGTCTCAAAGATCATATCATCCGTCCAACTTCACCGGCTTGGTTATACAACCACAGTCGAGTTATTTGGTTAGTGAGGCGTCATTACCCATCACTTTACCACACTTATAATGCAGCACGTGCATAAAATACACACGATACTTCACAAGTATCGACTTCTGAATAACACGGTTATTCATTCAGCATTACATGTTATCTTTCGTGGATCCACGATCCACACATTCCAGAACATCAATCATGTCACAAACCGGGGATACATATCGGGGTATTGGTCCGGCGGTTTACAACGTGCGGCGTGCAACGCGCCATCACAAGAACGTGTTAGGAAGTCATGGACGGTTAGAGATGAACAGGAGAAGTGGGCAAGGCCGGTCGACGCACAACTCCACTACTCCATCACTCCACTTCCTCCACTTCCCACGAGAGACGTGAATGAGGCTCAATGACTTGTATAAATAGGTTCTCCGCCCTATTTCAAACAACAACACAAGTCCGGACAGAGACAGAAAAACCAAGTGTTAATACAAAACGTATTCCAACACCCAGAGCACGCTTGCATCAATCACAAGCACTGCTCACCTTTCTGTTACAAGTCATAAGCAAGCCAACACCTTCACAATCTCAACACCTTCTTCGCTTCCCTCCCTAAGACCAACCCCATCTCCTTCACTTTGTGACCGAAACAAGTCCTGGAACGGCCATTTCTTGGTTTAGGCCGGACTTGCACAGATTGATCTCTCGAATCTACAAGCACTCACCGCGCAGTGCATTTGTTTAAAGGTTTAAATTCATTCCTCATCCACACCCCAAATTACCAAATTCTGCAGGAGTAGTTTTCACCCATAAACAGTGAGCATGATTATTATGTGAAACAACTTGAACGGTACCAAAGACCAATGTTCAAGTGTCAATCAATATAATCAACAACCAAAGGTTGGATTCTCTAATTGATTGAACTACGCACAACCTGTGATATTTCTATTATGTAACAAAATATAATGCGGAAAAGAAATAACACAGACACCAGAAATTTTGTTAACAAGGAAACCGCAAATGCAGAAAACCCCGAGACCTAGTCCAGATTTGAACCCCACACTTTGTATTAAGCCGCTACGGACACTAGCCTACTCCAAGTTAACTGGATTGGAATATAGTTGAGCCCTTACCAATGTCACAATGATCAAGGTACTGATTGCGCTCCTTACGTCTCTGAATCCAAGCGGGACTCTACGCACTTGATTCCCTTAGCTGATCTCACACATAACTAAGAGTTCCTACGACCAAAAGTCGAAGACTTGATAAACAAATTTGTATCACACATAAAGTCTATTGTATGGATAAATCTGTCTCCCACGGATAAACCTATGAGTTTTGTTCCGTCTTTTGATAAATCAAGGTAAAGATGAACCAATTGATATACCAGACTTATATTCCCGAAGAACAGCCTAGAAATATCAATCACCTCACAATAATCTTAATCGCATGGTAGCGAAACAAGATATTGTGGAATCACAAACGATGAGACGAATATGTTTGTGATTACTTTTTATCTTGCCTATCGGAGAATAAATCTCGAGCCAATCTTAAAGAAGATAGTACTCAATACGATAAAAGATGCAAGATCTGATCACGCAACTACAAAGTAAATAGTTGGGTCTGGATTCACAATCCCAATAAAGTCTTTAAGTCGTTAACCTACAGGTTTTCGTGAAAAACCTAAGGTTAAAGGAGAATCGACTCTAGTCGCAATTAGTATCACACAGGAGGTGTGGGGATTAGGTTTACCAGTTGCTAGAGTTCTCCTTTATATAGTATCCAAATCAGGGTTTGCAATCAATGTTACCTTGGTAAGAATGCATTCAATATTTACCGTTAGATGAAAACCCATGCTTAGCTAACCGTAAGATCAAACTTAGCTTGTAATACACAAATGAAATGTACCTTCATTTAGATATGAGTAACCGTACCTAAATGTGTACACCTTGTTGGCTCAACAATAGTTAACCGAAGTTAGCCATATGAACACTTTCATATCAACCTTATTCATCTTAACGATAACTAGTTCAAATGACTCAAATGAACTAGTTCTATAGTTGTTCAACTGTTTATATTCTCATATAAATATACAAGACACAATTGAAGCAAAATCGATTTTGATTCACTCGAATCAAGTCATGATATAGCCACGGTTTGCAAAAGATTGCATTCCTTATTATATAAATGTACTAGATCTTAACCCGTGCCGTAACGGCACGGGATGTTTTGTCTCTAATACGATATTGTTCACATTCCTCTTGCTTCATTTTATTCGTGAGTGATTATTTTGATATTCAAATAGGTTTTGGGAAACAAAATGGGTTACCTGATCTTTTTATTTTTACTTAAGCATGTTATTCCAATTTATTATCGGACGGAGTAATAATGTTGTGCCAACATGAAAATAAAATAAAAAATACGGTAAAAAAATTTTCCCCATTTATTGTTCCATCATACCATAATTTCAAACTTCAAACAGAATATTTCATCTAACAGTACATATACCTAAACTTCCAATCCAACTCCATGATGTTTATGAATACATTTGTTCCGAAATTATTGATAACTAAGGCTCTAAGGAGTGAAGCAAAAACCCATAATATTTTCCCTACTATAGATAAACACTATTTATTTATTTTTTGCAAATGTGAGAGTTATAAAAATGAAGAACCCTTGGCTATTGGAAGGATGAGATATACACATGTGAGTTGAAAAAATAAACTTATAATAGTAAATCAAAACATGTGTAGGATTCTTTCTCAATCATATTGATAACATAAAATTGAAGAAATTCGTGGATAAAAAGATTTCACACCAACTATGCTAAGTAGTGCATGAATGACGTTCTCACATCTAGTGTTACTCAAGTAATTTGGAGTTTTAAAGAGCATAGTCATATTGATATTTGTATCTACATAAATTCAACTAACCTTCCGAAGAAAAATTATTAGTTTCAAGGTAGAGCCGACACAAACTTTTGTCGCCTTCAATGTATACAACACATATTGGGTTTAATCGGCCTTGAGATTAAAAAAATACCCCAATATTAGTCAAATAATGTCTACAAATAAGGGATCGAAACAAAGTGCTAACGGGAAAAATGAGAGACTAACATCAGTTCTACAAAGAAAATACCTATATGTATCAAAGTTTGTTAACCAAACATGTATTCAAATTAAAAAGTCATCAACTTAACACAAAAATGTAAAAGAACCCAAGTTAAATCAATACTTGCATAAACAAAACTTATAAGAGAATTTTGTAATTATTAAATACCTTTAAAATCACTATTAGAGATTTAATTGCATGCCTCGTTAAAAACTACGGTAGGACGAAATCACCATATTAATCTGTAGATATTTCACTAGATATGTAGCAATTCAGAGAAGTTTACACTGGTGGTGATGCGTTCCATCTAAGTGTTGTTCGATTGATTATTTTTTTAGAAGGTTTCGGTTTTCATTGGAGAAACCGAGAGGGAGCGTTTCATTATATTCATTATCATTCAGAAATCCAAGACCAACTCGCCCTCTGCTTACGGGATCTCAATACAACCTTAGATTTATCTATTGGACGGAGAAACCTTGATACTAAATATGTAGTTTTTAGTGTTATTTATTATATAACGTGACATCCAAATGTTTTTTTCTTCTTCTTAATTTTCATGTATTTTAACCGAGTTTATATTAGCATTAAGACGATCAACCACATTTCTAATTTATAGTGTTATCCTTTTGTAGCAGCACATAATTAACATAGTCAATTACTACTCATCAAAATCGTATCACTTCTTTCTCCACCACCACCATTTTCCATCCCTCGTAGAATATTGGGCACACTTATAACTTTTGATCCCACACGTTATGTACAAATTTAGATTTAACAAACTTAGGTCGTCAATTAATTTATTAAACTATATGTTTTTTGTTAATACTGAAAATCATGCGTACGAACGGTTACCAAAGATAGCAGTGGTACCAAAAACAACCATTTTGTCTTATATGATTTGGTATCATCCCAAAAGTATTTGTTATCCGCCTTTTTTGATCGTGTCAAAAACAACCAACTATACTTTTCACAATACAATGTTACCCGTCATGTAAAAAAATTATTATTTTTGATTCAAAAAGAAAAAACCAATACCACCGCCATTAAAACCATCCAATACCACTATTTCTTCCACCAAAACTAATGTTACCGCCTCCACCACTTAGTAACACCTTCCACCGCTTCCACCACTTACTTCTTCCTCTAATACCACCACCACCACCACTAATATCTATTGAAATAATTTTTGTCAAAATTATTATTTATTGATGGAGATATGTATTAATATTAATTAAGGGATATTTATGATGTAAAATTAATAAATCATTTATCATGAGAAATTAATGAGACATCAATTAATAAAACACTTATACTAATTAATATTTAAGTTGAACAAACCATAACCATAGATTTATTTTCTCTCGAGACAAATTACTTATACTAATTAATAAAACACTTATACTAATTAATATTTAAGTTGAACAAACAACCACTTGTTGATTTATCTTTTCTATCAATTCCAACCAAGGTGGAACAATGGTTAGAGCCACTCTTATGACACAATAGGTCATGAGTTCGAACCTCCCGTTATAATTTTGAAATTCCATATCTTGACTTGAGTATTCATTTTTAATTCATAATATTGGAATGAACACCACGTGTGCGACTTGTAGGGTGTGCACGGAGAACCACAACCTTTGATTTATCTTTCTTAAGAATAAATCCCGACCACCACTCGAGATAGGCAAAGTTAGCTAAACTCGTGCTTTATACTATTGATTAGTTCATGAACAAACCGATTTTAGAACATCATCCACCTAGGTATGCATACGGGTATGCGTACCTAAATAGCTGAACCAAGTTTGGGTTTCCCGACAGCGAACCGGTACGCATACCATCAAACTCGGCAGAATTCTGGACCTTACGCCAAAGCAGCGTACCAGTTTGCACACCAGGTTCCCGGACTTTCTCAAAACCAACAAGTATGCATACGGGTATGCATACCATGGTTCCCGGACATGGATTACATATATGCAAGTACGCATACTATGTTTAAATCTAATTGTTTTAAACTCTATTTCAATCATTGAAACTTTCTTAGAGGATGACAATAGTTGTTTTCTGAAACGATTAGCATCAAAGCGATTTTATAGTTATTGAAATAATCTATACGAAATATTCCAGTCTACATCAAATGACCATTATCACACAAATCATGTAAGATGTTACCATGCGATTTTACTTTTGACTTTCGTCAAGAATGTAAGGCGAACTTGGTTAAAGCGAAAAGTTTACCAACACATATTTCGAGAAATATGTAAGCGAAGTTAAACTCATTTCGAAATATCAAATGTGTATAATTGAATTCTATATAGCTATACGACTTTTGTCTCAAATAGGAGATAAAGTAGATAGACTTTTTGAGTGATACATGAGTTCAAGTCTCCACATACCTTTTGTTGATGAAGTTCCACAAGCTCCGCTTAGTAGTTCTTCGTCTTCAATTGATGAAAGCTGTGAAGTCTAATGCTCAACTATACTTTCTATCCTAATCCGAGACTTAGCTATAAGTAGACTAGAAATCAAGACTTATAGTTTTGGCAACTAAACTTGACAAAAAGCTTGAGATAGCAACGCTTGCGAGTTCGACCGAGCAGTGCTCTAACACTGTTAGATGAATCATCAGGTGAATGCTAATAAAAAAGAACGAAGAAGGAAAGTGTTTTTCCAAGACATACATTTCTTCACCAGGCTTGTTTTTGCTCTTAGCATGTTCTCGGTTGATGCGCACGCGATGTTGAAAAAGATATTGATTAAGCGGTGAAGTTACTATGAACCGAGGAATGAAAAAAGCTAATGTTGCATTAGAACATGGTAATCATGAGACTTTAGATTCTTTAGCTCATGAGGATTAACACTCGATTTAGTTGTGCATATTAGTACATAAACCAGAAGGTACCCGTAAGTTCTTCAAAGTGGTACAAAACTGAATTTTCGCCTTCTTCATCTCAAAAGTTCCAGCTTCAAAACGTAGTTTTACCAGTCGCAGCATCCTCTTTCAACCACAACTTCTTTTTAATCCCCATAGCTTCCATGTCTTGATGTGCAGCAGGAATATCTTTTGACTTGTTATTACCCATTATTGTATTCACAAGATGCTCAGTTATGTTCTTCTATGTGTGCATAACATATGTAATATGCCTGATCTCATTTGAACCCTAATACGGAGATCATGAAGAATGTTTCTTCGTGAAAACACTAAGTTCTCATTAACCTCGTCCTCTACATTGGCATCATCTTCATTCTCCACTTTAGCTTTCCTTTTACGTTTCAGACTTAATTGCTTTCCCTTACCCTTCTTGGATTGAATTGTACCTAAAATTTCTTGTATCTGCAACCCTGTTAGTGGACATGGAGCTTTACCATGCCCTACCCCTCCATCAAAGTTTGTTTTATCGTCTCGATACTTATATTTTTCTGGCAGCCATCTTCGATGTCCCATGTAACAAATCTTCTTACTAAACGGCAAGATAATCGACAATTATTCCTTCTCCACATGTCGGACAAGAGTCCCTAATGCTTGGGAAAGTCATGAATAGCCCACAATAACCTTGCTCCCATTAATAATTCAGTTTTGGTGAATGAGTCAAATGTTATTACACCATCCCATAATTGTTTATCTATCTACTAGTATTTGTAAATATACATCAATATCTTTGCCTGGTGCTTTTGGGACTGATATCAACAACGTCGACAATGAGAACTCCCGCTTAATACACAACGAAGGGCGAGGTTTTAAAGTCGGATAATCACCGGCCAACAACTGTGAGGCATCATCACGAGGCATCCATTTTGGTTGAAACTATTAGTTGATATCCCAAGCGACACATTCCTTGGTTCCTTGGCAAACTCGGTGAGAAGATATCCGCTAGCAACGCCAAGTGAAGAATCAACTGGATGACGCATGACATTTATATCTGACTTTGCTCTAGAATGCCAAGTCATTGCCTCTGCTATCCACGGTTATTTGTAAAATCTTTGCATCCTTGTAATCAACGAAAAATATCTAACTTGTCTTTTGAGCAAGCTCAAGTAAGTTTCCTCTCATCATTAAAACCCTTATTATACCTAGGTTCTTGACAAACGGGACACTTCGTCATCAATGCACGATCCTTCCAATACAAAATACAATCATTCACATAGGCATCATAAGTTATGTAATCAATTCCTAGTTCTTAGATCATCTTTTTCACCACTGGGTACTTATAAGGCAGTGTGCTTTCTTCGGGAAGCAACTCCTTCGTCAATTCTAACAGTGCAATGACTCTATTATCTGAAAACCCATACTGGGTCTTTATGTTATTCAACATGATAACATCTTACAATTTTATCTTTCCTTTAGGACAAGAAGGGTACAACGGTTCTTTCGCTCGCTCATACAAAGATTTCTTTTTACTTCTTTTGCTGGTTCCAGCATCATCATAAATCCCACTATCTATCCCAACATTCTGATATGCACCTATAGCAGGATTAACATCTACAACAACATCTCCTATATTATTGATAGTTTCCGGAGATGCCTATTTATAATAAACCGCAGTCGCACGGTGTCTAACTAGTAGACAGAGAGGCAAGTACGGGTCGTTCCCACGAGAGCGGTGGAAATACCGTAATGAATATCTCTAATAAGAACTAACCGGAATAATATTTTTGGATTTTAGAATTGAAAATGAAACAATAAAATAAATAAAAAGAATTAACTAAATGCAAAGTGAAAGATGGTAACTAGGGAATCTGGTTTCCACCAATCTAATCATGCAAAACTCATATTCAATTTCTAAAACATATCCTCCATAAATTGTTTCACCGGTGTAATTTCCTTGATTTTGCAAATGTAGTAATTCTAAAGTATTATCTATCAGTTAAAAGCATATGTCGTCAAAGAATTTAACCCAAGCACGACACATCAATCGAAAAGCATAAATAATCAATGAATTACTTAAATCAATTATGAAGCAAGCAATTTATATGAAGAAAATTATTAATCATTCAAATCATTATTTGGAGGATTATCATTTGAGTCTACATGATTTAATTAGTTTGCACCAAAAACCCTAGCCAAAATTTAGCAAACATGGAGATAGGGTTCTCAAAACCCATAAAAAAATAAATTGACAAGAGAAAGAAAGAGAAAACGATGTCACCGTCGTCACCCGGTGCTAAGTCGTCTTCCTCTTCACTTGTTATTCTCCTTCTTCAGCTATCGCAACAGCCGCGCAGCTTCTCTCCTTCTCTGTCCGTCACCAACAGAAGAACCACCAACTCAAACCGGCCTCCGCCCCCTATAAAACAGTGTTGCAAAGGAATTTCATTAAGACCTAACCTAGCGGGTTGCCAAGGCCCAGTCAAAATCTGAATTCCCGAATCAACCTCTTTCCGAAGTTCAACCACAAGATGCAAATCCGGTTTTGACCAGTACCAAAATCTGGCCACTTTCCGTTCTCCATTTTCTGTCCGTCTACATCTCGTCACTGTCGCTGCCTGCAACCAAAACACACTCCGGACTCCATCTAACCATCACTGTCATTCAACATTTCTCTCAACTGC
The DNA here is from genome assembly GCA_023531295.1 of Papaver armeniacum. Taxonomy (NCBI): domain Eukaryota; kingdom Viridiplantae; phylum Streptophyta; class Magnoliopsida; order Ranunculales; family Papaveraceae; genus Papaver; species Papaver armeniacum. The sequence continues at coordinate 108,442 of JAJJWW010011937.1, read as the reverse complement.
TTTCTTTTCTTATTTTCTGCACTGTTGAAACCCATCGCTGCCAAGGATCCCACAAACAACAACGGACACAACCCTTTCTACTGAACTTCATCACTGCCGCTACTTCTCAAACGTTCTTCCATTTTCTTCTTGTCTTTCATTACAGCCAACACCCGACGAGAACCAACACAGTTCGACCACCATTACTAGTCACCAGCACTACTCCTTGTCTCTTTGTTTTCTCTCAGTCAAGCGATGCCACCATTCAAATCCAGACCAAGCCACTCGAACATGACCAAGCCAGCCAACATGCTCATCTCCTTCCATGGTTATCACTAGTTTGTTGTTCGACCACCAATTGAATCAAGACGAAAACTTACATATAATCCCCACCAGCAAACCCCAGTTAAGCACAATCGAAAACTTCACTTCCATGCTGACAAATCCATTGCCTGCACATGAACTTTAAGCACCAGAAATCCCAAATAATGAACAGATCAATACCCTTTAGCATCACCTGTATCTTTCTCCGGCAAAAGAATCATATATAGAACTGTATCTGTTGATCTCCATCCTTGCTAATTCTCTTATTCATAGCCACGGCCATGGCCGCAACATCTTTTCGATTACAGTCAGCTCCAGCTTGCTTTCGTCTTCACGACTGAGCTTCTGATGGAAACCACAATCAACACCAAGCCGAGTAGAGAATCCACCACTGTCTGCACTGCTCTAACATCACAGCCATCGAATCCATCTCATGTACTTCAGTTCACATCTGTTGGAGAAACTATAAGATAGTCCCACATTGCTAACTCCTTAGCCTAGATCTTAATATATAAGGTGGTGAGCCACTCCACTCATTGCCAGGTGGTTTTGAGTTGGAAGCCCACACACTTCTAACATGGTATCGAGCTAGGCCCGTGAGAGTGGAATGAGAGTATGCCCAAAGGATGCCCGTTCACCGTCTGAGAGGTCACGTTGTAGTGGCTTAATCTCCTCCGCCCTACACGTGGAGGGGCATGTTGGAGAAATATAAGATAGTCCCACATTGCTAACTCCTTAGCCTAGATCTTAATATATAAGGTGTGGAGCCACTCCACTCATTGCCAATTGGTTTTGAGTTGGGAAGCCCACACACTTATAACTGTATGGTATCGGAAACTAGGCCCGTTATGAGAATGGAATGAGAAGTATGCCCAAAGGGATGCCCGTTCACCCGTCTGAGAGGTCACGTTGTAGTGGCTTAATTGGGGAGCATGTTGGAGAAACCATAAAATAGTCCCACATTGCTAACTCCTTAGCCTAGATCTTAATATATAAGGTGGTGAGCCACTCCACTCATTGCCAATTGGTTTTGAGTTGGGAAGCCCACACACTTCTAACATGGTATCGAGCTAGGCCATTATGAGAGTGGAATGAGAAGTATGCCCAAAGGGATGCCCGTTCACCGTCTGAGGGTCACGTTGTAGTGGTTTAATCTCCCCTACACGTGGAGGGGAGCATGTTAGAGAAACTATAAGATAGTCCCACATTGCTAACTCCTTAGCCTAGATCTTAATATATAAGGTGGTGAGCCACTCCTCTCATTGCCAATTGGTTTTGAGTTGGAAGCCCACACACTTCTAACAACATCCACCAGCATCAGAACAGCCTACTGCATTAGCTTTCAGCTTCATACACAGCCATTTGAACCCTCGAAAAACCAGCAACAGCAGATGAGTTTCTTCCAGCCACAACAACAACTTCGATCTCTTGACTTTCCAACCATTAGTCACCCTTGTAGATTATAGAGCAAAGCCATCCATGCCTTCATATAATTGAACCCCTTCGTGCAGACAATGAACCGATGGCATGGAGCGGCAGCAACTCAAACACAACACCAAACCCCTCTTTTCGACTGAAACTTCCCTTCTGTTTTTGTATAAGAAATGAAATGATAAGAAATTGATTTCTTGTATACCCAAGTTGTTAGTACTCTCTTGGGTCAGCAAACACACAGATGGGTTCAGGACGTTGACATCTTGAGTGTACTCTTCCTTTTAATTGTTGGTGGACAAAGAAAATACTTTCTTTCACTCGATCTCTGCTGAGTGCTGACTACGAAATGAAGTAGTGATATTGGCTCGAGTGATGCGACCATCGTGAGCCGATAATTAAGCCCCGTCTTTTTGGTGCCGCCTAAGGTGTTGGTCATTTTTTGTCTTAAACGCCCATTTAGCTTCCCGTTTAGCCATTTTTGATCCGAAGATCGAATTCACCCGTACTTTCTATAAAAGCACTAAAATAATGTTATTAATCATAATATCGAGTCCTAGATAATATCAATATGGGTATAAAATGTAGCACAAACGTGCTTATCAATTATCACCTACATTCTACGCTATATAACCGGCTACATTTCCTACATTGTCATTACTAGTGTTAACCCCACTTCTAAAGTTTTCCCCATGAAAACGCCATGTTGTCGTCAGTGAATACCATTTACGAGCGGATGATAGGAAATTTCACTAAGTGGCTCTAATCCTTTACCATTCTTACATCTAACACAAGGGCATGAGTATTACATATTCCCATTACCATTTATTTCAACAAATACGATAAATGACCTAACACCTTCTACGTATTGAGGAGATTTACGGGAAGTTGCGTCCCCCTTATCAACCATGAATGATATATCTTAACGAAATATCTATGTTAAAGTTTACATAAAATCTATACACTATATCCATATATATAAAAAACAACATTATCTATGAATATATGTAACATGACATCAAAAGAAAGATTACTTGAATAATTGAAGGGTTTGTCAAAAAGAATGAAGATTAGACCTAACTTACTTAGAAACTAAACCTTCATCTATGAACTGAATCAAGCAAATTCTATTGAGGAATTTTCTAATGTTTACGAAGCATGTTTATGTGTTTGAGCATGACTAATTAGCTATATTCTAACTATAAATGAGCCAATCTTCCTTAAAAAAACTCCTCATATGAGAAATATGTATCTTGGTTGTGATGTATTGATGCTTATTAAGACATAATGTAAGTATCTAAATATGTCTTGGTTTTAATGATGCTTATATGTAGCTTTACATAGTTCAAACTACATATAACATTATAATGATGCTTATATAACAATACATATTCAAGCATATAGCTAATTTTGATATACCTAATCCAAGCGTTATAAATACACCAAACAAGCGAGAACTAAAGTTTTTACATCCATATACTCGGTTGTCTAATTTGATCATCAAGGACAACAAATAAAGAAGATCTGAATTATGAAAATCATTCAAATAAAGATGAGTTGATTATACCTAATCCAAGCAAATTATAAATACACCAAGCAAATAGAGAACTGAAGTTCTTACCAAATCGAACAACATGAAAATCATTCAAAATCGAAAAATAAAAAACACCCAAATCATTCAAAATCGAAAACAATAAACACCCAAATCTCACATACTCAGTTGACCTAAAATTAAACCTAAAAGTAAAGTAGAACAAACAGATAAAGCCATACATAAGTATATTAGTTTTAGCAATAACTCTCAGATCCGGTATTGTAATTCCAACTGCAGTAACACAGGTGAAAGACTTCAATATCAGAGATGAAACTAAACTTAACTATCAATCTAACTCTCGGATCTTATATATTGAAATTAATTGATTTGCAAATACTTTACTCTTATCTTTCTTTATCCTTTAATGGTAGCAGAGTTTTTCTTAGAGAAAATCTCACATATCTAATAAATGAATAAAAAAGGGTACATTATTTATATGTCCCTACTTTTTTACACCCAATAAATATGTCCTTATACAACAATAAATATGTCCCTACTTTTTTATAACCTTATCCATTTAATATTAGATTACCTTAATACCCTCACCCATATAATATTTTTCTTTATTTCAAAATACAACAAATTTCTTCCTCTACCACTTCACCACCACCACTAGCACCACCACCACCAACATTCAGCTACCATTCCACCTCCACCGTTCAACAACCACCACCTACCAACCTCCACCACCACTAATATTCCACCACCACTCCTTCACCACCACCATTACACCACCAATCTTCCCCCACGACTAGTCCGTCGTCGCCGCCACCACCACCACCGCCACCGTCGTCGCCGCCGCCACCGTCGTCGCCGTCGCTGGTTTAGATATTTTGGATCAACAACAGTAGTTGATCCAAATAAAAATAGAACCAACAATATTTGATCCAAAAAAAAAGGATCAACGGTAGAAGTTGATCGATTTAGTGGATAAACTTCTATTGTTGATCCACTAAAAATTTGATCAACAATGAAAGTTGATCCATGTAAAATGGAGTGAACTTGGCGTGAGTCGAACACGCATCATCGACATGGAGTCGGCCATGCTACCATTGCACCACAAGTTCAACATTGGAAGAAATTTACATGATTTAAACTACAAAGCATGAGTTCAAAGGATCAACAACGGTAGTTGATCCCATATAGATGGATCAACAACCATAGTTGATCCAAAATATATGGATCAACAACCATAGTTGATCCAATATCCTTACTGCTTCAACCCGGATAACCACCATATTTCATTAAATGTAGCTTCATAAACACCAACGGCTCAAGACCCGACTTCAAAACCAATCTCGACAACTACAACAACCGGAACCACCATTCTACTACTATTTCCATGACTAATTTCTCATTCGTACCTCTCCACCATTACCGCCACCAACAAATCACACATCTCTAGCACCACCACCACCACCAAAACAATTAGAACCAAAATCCAACACCAACTTCATCATTCCAACCAAAACCACCATAGTTGATCCAATAAAAAATTGGGTCAACAACATGAGTTGATCCAAAATATATGGATCAACAACCATAGTTGATCAAAATATATGGATCAACAACCATAGTTGATCCAATATCACTTGCTGCTTCAACCCGAGATAACCACCATATTTCATTCGAAACGAGGCTTCAATCTACGTAACAACAACTCATACCAACACGCCACCAACAAAATCACACATCTCCAGCACCACCACCACCACCAAACAACCAAAACCAAAATCCAACACCGATTTTATCATTCCAACCAAAACCACCTCCATCTACATCACCCGATCTGAAAAGAAACATACCTCATCCGTCGTCATTTGCTTACACCACCACCATAAATCGTAACACTCAAACAGATCTCGATCTATAATTTCAACATAAAAACATACATGTATAGTTTCTGAATACATAAAAACACCGAAGCCGCTAATAAACTACCAAGAACAAGTAACTAGATCGGATTTGTAATCAACGAGAATGCAACAACAATAGCTAAGATCGTCATGTGATTTACACGGAAGTATGTGAAATGATATTAACCAAGGTTCTTCTTCAATTGATTCAACGACAACAGTACCCTCAAACCCATTTTAACACCATCGTCTTCTTGTTTCAATCAACAACAACAACTAAGAGATTCAATTCTGTTGCAAATTGTAACATAAACCAGTCTCGATTTTAGGTTACGAATAAGCGGCGGAGAAGATGGTTAAGGTGGTGTAACGACGGGCTAGAAACGAAGATGGTGACGATGGAGATGTTGCTGGTGTTGGTTGCGTTCGTTATGGTGGCGACGGAGATGAAGATGATGGTGGCGACGGAGATGAAAATGGTGGTGAGCTCGATAGTTTTTCTCGGATGAGAAATAAAGAAGATAAGAAGAAGTCCCTACTTTCAATAAGGTATAAAGGTTGGGGTATATTTGGAAGTCCATAAATTGTTCTTTGGGCCCGATGGGCTTATAGATAAAGAGGGACAAAATTATTATGTGATAAGGATATTTGTATAGACCATCAAAAGTAGGGACAAAAATTCAATTACCACATAAAAAAAGAGAAGAGAAAAGAGAGAATCAGATAGAGATAGAGATGAAGTTGTGGTTGAGAATGGACGGGTACAGTGGTGTACTTGGTTTTGGGGGGGATAATTGGGATAGTTGCCGCTCAATTTGGGTCAATGGTTGAAGTAAAATTTGCTTCTTATAGAGCACTTGGAAATAGGGGCAGAAATAGTGGTCAATGTGTCACCGACCACATAGAAGCAGTGGCACACTCTAGATGAAAGCATTTGCGAAATTAGCAACATAAATAAGCTTTGCTAAAATTTAGCAATAACGTTTTTAATTGCTAATTCACAACTGTTTTAGACTTGTTTCTAATTTGAGTTGTTAATCCCTTAATATGGTGCAGTGTACTCATATTACAAAGAATATTAAGATATGAGAATGACAGGTTTCCCCCGTAAAGGGGTAAACCCTAGGTTTAGATGGTGCATGAGCTATAGAGTTAGGTGGTTGTATATTGTTTTGAACCTTGTTTTATAAGTCAAAGTATGTCAAAACACGTCTGTAGTAGGGTAAAAAACTGATTCTGCTAAAAATGGTAAATTGGGTGTGTCGGTGAGAAACAAATCTAAACCCTAAACAAATGTACTTCACATGAGTACTTTTAGATTCGACAAATCAATCTGTACAATTCTAGCCTAAACCAAGAAATGGTCGTTCCAGTCTTGCTTCGGTCACAAAATGAAAGAGAAAGGTTGATCTTAGGGAGGGAAGCAGAGAAGGTGTTGAGATCAGAATAATGAATTATGTAAGGTATTGTTTATGACTTGTTTCAGAAAATAGAACTTGCTTGCAAAATGGAAGCTGTAAGTTCTTTATATTCTCTGGATACCTGCGATGGTGATCACCATCGTTGTTCAATAAATAAAATCTATTTATAGCAAGTCATAATAAACACCCTGATCTCTTAGGAAGTGGAAGTAGTTATGGAGAAGTGGGGATCGTGTAAAAATGGTGAGAACCATGTCATTATTGTGAAGGGAAGACTGGTCGGTTTTACACCCACTAGTGCTTTACGGCTATCAATTGTCCCCCTTTCCTGACACTTTCTCATAATGGGCGTGTTGCATGTCGTACGCTGTAAACCGCCAGACCAATACCCTGATGAACATCCCCTAGTTTTGTGACATGTTTGATGTCTCGAGTATTTTTGTAGACCAAGTCTCATAGAGAATGAAAATAAGTCTTACATGGTAATTGTTGAGTGGGTCTTGTTTACAAGACCTAATTATTTCGACCAATCACGCGCAAGCTAAGCAACAGTTGGCCATAAGTGACAAGTCAAATTGTATGAATGAGACTTGATGTGAGCTAGTGTTCAAAAAATAACATATGGTGCTTTTAGGTTAAATAATTAAATTATTCATGGAATCGATATTTATGAAATATCGTTTGTAATCGATGCATGTAGAGCATCGCAATTAAGCAAACAGCTTAAACATAATCGATGCATGTAAAACATCGTTGTTCATAGCATGCCCAAACCAGTCAGCGATTTCACGGTCTTATAAAGGGGTATGACCGTCCTTGTTTGATCGATTGTCGGGGAGTTTTCGAGCGGATCGGGCATGAGGTAGTCGGTCCTCATAGGAAGGGGATGAACGGTAGTCATCATGTCACCTTATTGGTTAGCTCAAATTAAAATCTAAGTCGGTCAAATCATCCGGTCAACTTGGGTGGTCGAGATGATTTGCGACAGTTAATAGTTATCGTTAACCTAATTAAGACCCTTATGGGCAGCGCGACTAGCCCACTTTGGGCAATGATTCGGAGCAAAGCAGGTAAGTTAGGAGCGTCCTGATTGGCTGGAATAATAGAGGGCCCGTAGGTAGGTATTGAGGAGCTTGTTCGGTCGCATCGGGGAGGGAGCTAAGCTTGTTAAATTGACCGGCCAAGTCGTGTGGTCGTGGTCGTTCCACGACTGACTTGGACGGTTTAGTTTAATTTTCTTATATATAAGAAGCAGCTCGACTGGCCTACTTTGGCTAGCAATTTGGATTAGAAGCAGGTGGGCTAGAGGCGATATGATTGGTCGAGGTAATAGGTGGACGGCCGGTTGTCATACTGGTACCTTCTTTACCGAGTTTGCAAAAGCTAGGGTTGGCTAATGGAGCTTGCCAAGTCGTGTGGTCGTGATTAGTTTGCGACTAACTTGGGCGGCCAAGATCTACTTTCTTAAGAAATTAAACATGTCGACCAGCCTACTTTCCTCTTTAATTAAACGCGGAGCTTGCAGCTTTGAAGCAATTTGATTGGTCGACTGGAAAGTGGGGCCGACAGGCAACAATATGGGGCAACGCCGGTCGGTGATGGGAGGCGCCATCTAGGGTAAACTGACCGGCCAAGTGGCGTGGTCATGTCCCTTTTTGCCACTGCCCATATTGGTCACGGTTTTCCCCTCTTCTTATTTTCCAACTTTTGTTAGGATTTTACTCCTACTAGTTCCATGATGGACCAATTTCTTAGCTTGCCTAGATTTAGTCTCGACCAATATGGATCGAGATATCATGCATGCTATGTTTTAGGGCAGAAACCTAATTTTTGTAAATCAACAAAATTAGGTCAAAAAAATTTTCGTGAATTGACACAAAATTAATCAATTTTGGTGAATTTTGCACGTTGGTACAAAATCACTAATATTTATCTTGGAGAGCGACATAGCTTTGGTCTCACCGGCGCAACTTGCACGCCTCGATTGAATACCTTCATGCACATCTTAATTCGACACTTGGGAAATTCATGCTACCCAACCGGGAGTGAGCATTAATTGTCATATCATGTCGATACTAAGAGTTCGATTGGGAACACGGGATAGGATAGATACTCGGAAGCCACTGCATTAGTGAATAATGCGGTAGGAGCTCAACAAAATTTCTGAGAATACTCGAGATTTCTGCAACCAACATTATTCTAATTAAATTTCATATATAATTATATTGTATCGCTCAGTACATACGTAGGCAAAGAGGCGTCCCATAGGCTTGCCTCATCAACTTTAAATTTAGGGTTTTACGATTTTAGCCTTGAACTAAAAACACCATCAACAACGTCCCATAGGTTTGCCACGATTGGCATGGTTTATTCCAATGAACCGTGCAGACTCTAGGGTCAAAATAACTCCAATTCTCTGCTCAAAATAAATCCAAATCTTTTATGGGACAAAAACATGACTTATCTTTTCAGCTCCAAAACTTTCCTAGTTGACATACTCGATTTCATATGAGCAATACCAATTTTATGGGACAAAATTCACACGACTTATCTTCCAAAAATCTCCTCATGTAAAACATTCAAGTTTAATTCCTAGGTGCATTAAGTTCATAGCTAATAGCGTGGAAAGCGCACTAATCCGATTTAACAAGGTGTGACTTATAATCATATTTATGTGTTATCACTTTTGTATTCGGCTCATAGCTTCTTCATCAAAAAGACTAAAAAGATAAAAAGATATTCAAAGATAATAAAAGTCTTCTCTTTTTATATGTTTCTCTATTTCCATAAAGGATATGACATCATTCTTGTGTTCATTTCGATTTGCTTATCTTTGTTTTTGTCTAGATCCTAATGAGTTGAAATTGGTTGTTGGTTCTCCTTCATTAGTAACTTTTCATAGCACTTCCTTGTTAATTTAAGCACTTTGTGGCTCCTTTTGGATGATTCACCTAATATGTCACATAAGATAAAAAAAACAAGCATCATTCTGAAGAATTATAGCTAGAACAAGTTGACCTCAAAATCAGGAACCCATTTGACACTTCATTTTTGTATTTTCATGCTTATCTTTGAAACCCATTTCCATTGTATTAAGAACTCCTAGATCCTCATTCTTCTATGAGTTGAAATTGGTTGTTGGTTCTCCTTCATTAGTAGCACTTCACTTCTTCTTGTTAATTTAAGCACTTTGTGGCTCCTCTTTGGATGATTCACCTAATATGTCACAAAACAGTAATGACAAGGAGAGAAGAGAGAAAGGGAAAATGAAAAATGATAAAAAAAACAAGCGTAATAACAAGATATTATGAAGAATTATAGCTAGAACAAGTATGGATTTGACACTCTAAACATGTAAATTTAGAACAAGTATGGATTTGACACTCTAAACATATCAAACTTCTAAATTAATTCTTATACATATATTTTAGATCCTCAATGCCTCATAATGTAAAATGGTCTCTTAAATTTCTAAGTAGCTGGATTTTGGGGAGCTACATGTATGTTCGATGGACAGGAAAGGCAATTACATATGGTGATCGTGGGGGTCTTGATCAAGTTTGAGCAAGCATTGTAGGTTATACTGATACTTTTTTTTGTTTGCTAGTCGATGATGTTTTGTTTCTTTGAAAAAAGTGCTCATCCTTACAAGTTTGTTTTCATGTAGTGTTACTTTTTTTTTGGTAGTTAATGAGGCGTTTTTCAAATATAAACTGATACCTTTTCTTGCTACTTAGTGAAGCATTTTTCATATATACATTAATACCTCTTTTTTTTTTTTTTTGCTAGTTAGTGAAGTTTTATATTTCTTTGAAAAAAGTATACAATCTTTATAATTACGTTTTCATGTATGGAGACATTTTTTTTAGTTAAGAAGATTGGTTTCTTTGAAAAAAGTACACATTCCTACATTATTTTTATTATTATTAGATAAAGAGTATAATTACAAGAAACTAGTTGGAAGCCTAACATGCTAAGCTCCAACAGCGTACTACTACATTAGTTGAACAGGGTTGTCGTGCTAACCTACCAACGAGCCTCATGAGGAACCATCAAGGGGCAAAGCGGATAGGGGGATTATTATTATTAACGAGGTTTTTTTTTGAGAAGGTAAAATCTATTACTACAAACTATCACCTAATCCATATAATATAACTTCATTTAGATTGTCTACAATGTATCCACTACACCTGCTGAAACATAAAAATCCAACATGTGTATCTTTCCTACCATGACGGAAGATGTACATAAAATAGAGAGATAATGAAGAACCCCAATAAACAAGGGGAGAGAAATAACAACACAATACAAAAACCATTGCACAACAACACTTGCAAAATGTTAGAGCATGGTTCGGTTGAACCCACCAGCGTTGGTATGTCAAGTTTGGTTGTCATATTTTAGTGAATCAAAACTCATGTTAAGAGTCGCTTGATTATGTATTAGAGTCAACTTCGTATAGGTTAGCTTGAAAGTATTAGGATATGAGACATTACAAGTATTGCGAAGTCTTGAAGATGTAAAGAAGCAAGGAGCTACAACGACAACAATCATCCTTCCACTTGAGGTTAGTGATATTTGACTTGAATTGTTTCATTCCCTAACGTATCTTTCAAGTCGTGCATATTGAAAACAAAACTGCGAAGCATATTTGAACTCTAGATAGACATAGTATTAAGGAATAAAATACGAGGTTTATTGCTTAACCATTAAACTTTGTAGATAAGACATCGCCATAATCATTTGAATGCTATTGTATGGGTATGAGGTGAGGATTTCATCCAAGGGAACAAATTTTTACATGTGTTATAAGGAAGTAAGTTCATAAACTTGTTTGTGAACCGAAAAGGAAATTGCCAGGTGTTATTGGTTTTGTTATTCATTGCATATCTTATGAACAACCAATATGTGTGATTGAGTATAACCGCTCACAACTTGTTTGTGTTCTTGGTAGAACTATTCACAAAGGCCTGACTTATGTATTGGTATGACTTTTACTAGTGAAACTGATCTTAAGTAATCACCTGGGATGGTATGATCGGGTTTGTGATTTTATGTCTGGCCAAATATGGGAAAGGGGAACCGATCCTAGTAAGAGGTGCAGTACATCACAAAGGGGAACCGGTCCTTGTATGGGGTGCAACAAGGTTTATAGCAGAAAGGGGAACCGATCCTATGGACATGTGCAACACATATAAGTTAGATACCATATATATGTGGGGAACCGATCCTAGTACCTAATCAACCAAATTTTAGAAAGCTAGTGTGACTATGCACAGTACTCACATGGAAGGTAGAACTGAAACTTGTTTTGGTAGAACCGTTAAACCCATGATTGTGATTGAATGTTTGTTTGATCAATCGCATAGTTCTTGAAAGTCAGATGAACCAATTCTAAACTTGTTTGGAAGTGTGGCAAATCGGTTTCAAGGTTGTAAGTGTGAAAGAGAACTTACAAAGTAAGGATGTCGACATACTTTGAACACGTTTTGTGAATGTTTATTTCTTTAGTTGTTCAAAGTTATTCGTTAATAGCTAAGGGAAGAGAATCCCAGGATCGAAACATAAGTAAGTTAAGAATCTTTTAATTAAGGTTATTAATTTCATTTTGTAGGGAAATATAAGAATCAGTAATGTGCATTTACTAAATTAGATTTTCCGGAGATTTCGATCATTATTTTTGAATGAGCATTTCCGGGAATTATGGAAACCGAATTTGTGCTTTAATGAATATCTTGAGAATATTTTCGGTTTTGGAAATTCCTTGGTGTCCAAACTTCCTTGTCTATAAATACTTGAAGTTTGCCTTTCTTGCAAACTAATCCTTCGTAACAACAGACTTCCTCTTTTGTTGTTGTTACTGGTGTAGTCGCCTATTCGGAGAGGAGAGTAACCTAATTAGGCGAATCTCTTACGACCGCTCAGTTTAAAGTCTTATTTGGGATTGAGAAGCTCTAGCGTGTACCGTTGGTGGGAAAATAGATAATTGTGGTTTATCTTTTGTTTTCGAATGATTTAATTGACTAACGGTGGTTGAAATCTGATTGCACCTAGTTTGCTTATGCTTGAGAATCTTCTCTTCTAATATAAGATTCACTCAAACTAGTTCAGAGTTTCGACAGGGATCTTTAGACTGTTGTTAGTTCTAAAGACGATCTTGTGATAATCCATTGTTAACGAGACTCCGTTACATGCGTGATTGATCACAAGAGATTCAAGTGATTGTGTGAAGGTTTTTATTGAAGATTAAGAAAATTTGAAGACAAAGAAGATATTGAAGACAAAGAAGATATTGAAGATCTAACTTGGGTTTATAATCTTTGGTGTGCACAATACTTGTTTTGGTAAAAGAGGATCCAATTAATAATCGGTTTATCCTTTTGGTAGATTGGATTGATTAATTGATTAGATCGGCATCAACACAATTCTTTGGATTAAGAGTGTTGTTGGCTTAATCTTAAACGATTACTGCGGTAATTGAACATAAGATAGATCGAAGGACCCGACGAAGGAGTTTATGTTAAGATAAACGGAAGAGCCTTTGTCCGACTCATATCACTTGGTTGAAGAGAGTTGATACCAAAACAGTTTGTTGTTCCTTTCTTGTTTGGAATACTGAACCAAATGAATTGTTCCAAGTCGTGACTTATTTATAAGTTGGAGGCGTGAGAATACATACGGAACTAGGTGAACTATAGGTTTAGTTGCTTGGTCTCAACTATACGAAGTTAGGTGTAATTTTGTGTAGCGGCTTAATCCTAAGAGTATTCAATTCTGGACAAGGTACCGGGGTTTTTCTGCATTTGCGGTTTCCTCGTTAACAAAATCTTGATATGTCATTTACTTTATATTTCCGTATTATAATTGTTTTATTATAATTAAAGTAAATTACACAAACGTTAATTCCTATTTGCTTGATAAGTGAATCCTATGGTGTTTGGTTAAGTCCGAACCTTTTTATCAAGTAACATACTTCGTTGTTGTATTGTCTCGATCTCGTATCCATAGACGATCACACGAAGTGTGAACCGATTAGTTGTATTGTCTCGACTCAGTCCATAGACAATCACTTTCGGAGAAAGGACTTATAGGTAGAAAAAGTTTTAGCTTGAGGTATATTTGGGTACCCTCGCCTTTTCAATTAGTATCGGGGTAGGAAAACACGAAAGATCTAATAATCTGTGTTTGATGCGATCCAACCTATAAGACATGAGTCAAAGTAGAGTTAGCGAGAGCGAAAACTTAATGAAGACTCAGTTAACGTATCGCAAAACGTTGAAAGTTTTGATTTTAAGAAATGTTTAAAAGGGGCTTTTCGTCAAGTTCTACTTGCTCTTCGAGAATAAGTCGAATGTTCTCAAGACGAGATTAAGATAAGTCCACCGTATTCGTAATCAATGATTCAAACTCTGAAAGAAATCTTTTTGATGACGAAAAAATATTGATTAAATCGAAAATAGAAACATTTTATCAAAAAAGCGAATTAAGCGAAAAATTTCTCTCATGTTCAATGAACTAATTCTTGCATTAGAAAGATAAAAAAAGCATCTAGACGATATAAATTGTTTGCAAGCTATGATTGATCAACGAGACAAAGTTTAGGTTTTGTCCCTCTGGGTTTCTGACGAAGTTTGATAAAGTTTAGGAGAATATCCTTCATACACTTCGGATAAAGATTTTGATTCTAGGAATAACCTTTAATGACCAGTTTTCCTCCAAAATGAATTTTGTGAAGTATGGTACATGTCCACTCCTTGATGAAACTTCTCATTATAAAGGGCATAATAAGTAGACTTCACTGTAAAACTTCCATTTTTAGTTAAAGTCCACACTAGCTTGTCGTTACTTCTCGCGGGTATTCTCATATTAAGAATAAGAGAAGTAGTGTTGTTATGAAAACGAATATTAATAAGATCAGACTTTGAACATTTGTTACTTGAATTAATGAGCTCAGAGACATGAGTATCTGCACGGTGAATTAGTGACTGTTGAAGAAGGAAATGGAACTCCATCTAAGCTTACAACCCACTTATCTTCCATATTAGGATTTTTTTACCATCACCAAGAGACCAAAAACTGTGCCTTTTTATAAATTCAAATTCATTACTGATACTTCTCCAACTCCAAGTAATTTTTTTCTTCTTAGAACAATGAAGGGGAGATACATTCTTGAAGTACTTGGCCTGCATATAAGAAGACCACCTTTGTGACCTCAACGGTGCATAATCTCCAAGCTTGTTTTGGCCGAGAAGATCATTATTAAAAAACTGAAGATCCTTGAAATTGACCCCCATCTGAATGAGTTCTACAAATGCCCTTAAAGGAAGTTAGAAAAACTCATTTCTTTGGTGGTTTGTTCCACCAAAATCTCAATTATATAGAGTTCATCTTCTTTATAGTTTCTTTAGGCAACTTGAAAGAACTCATTTGATGGACATGTATAGTATTAAGAACGTGTTTAACCATCACTGATCTATCGGCCTGTGATTGCATTTTCATATTCCACTTTGATAATCTATGAAGCATATTGTCGATAAGATGGTTAAAAGAGACTTTTTTTTTACCTAAAAAGAGTGGAACACCAAGATACCTTTCATTAGGATCCATGGGTTTTACTTGCAAGAGACTGATGATGGATTCACAAGCAACCTGACTCAAGTTTCTGATAAAAGAGATGATTGATTTCTGGTAGTTAAAAAGTTGCCCTGATGATGAAGAAAAGACCTCCATAATTTTTTTGCAGCTGGCTAATATTATCCAAAGTAGCTTGCACAAAGATTAAGCATTCATCTATGAATGATAGATGGCTAATTTGTGGATCTCTTTGTGCAATTTTTATATAGAAATGATGAATAAGTAAGGTGAAATGGGATCACCTTGACGATTTCCTCTTGAAGGATGAAAAGAAAAACATGGAGAACCATTAAGAAGGACAAAAATTTATGTAGTACTAATACACTGGTATATTAGTGAACACCACTCATTACCAAATCCCATTTTCTTCATGATTGCAATGAGAAAATCCCACTATATCCTATCAAAGGCTTTTGACATGTCAAGATTTAACGCCAAGTGGACCGTGCCTTTTTTCTTTCATTTCGAGTATGCATAATCCCATGAGCAAGAGATATGTTATCGAAATCAATCTCACCTTATTAAGAATGGTCTTCAATCTTCGGATATGAGATTTGAAATTAACTTGTATGAAATATTACATAAGGAGATTCCATTGTGTCTGGTAAAAACCTGGTGGGAAGCCATCAGATCTTGGTGCTTTCCAAGAGTATTAAAGGTCTCTTTCTCAAAAGGAATGCTAACAAGAAAGTCATTGTCGGCTGAGTAATATCATTTTGAGCATTGCCAACTAACTCTTCACTAATGTCTGGATTAGTTGTAGTCTTGATGCTTTGAAAATGATTTGTGAGGAGTGAAGAAAGAGAGTCTCTGTCGGTCACACGAGTGACCATCCTTATTTTTAAGAGCATCTATTTTGTTTCTCGATCTTCTCGTGTTTGCATTGACATGATGTACTGTTGTATTACAATCCACCTCCTTAAAGAAAGTGTCTCTAGACTTATGTAACCAAAACTCTTTTCTAATGTTCTCCTATTTTTCAATCTCAGCCTTAACTTGAACAATTGAAGATGTAATGTCCGCAGTCTCAGAATTTTTATGAAGAGTATCCAACTGAGTGTGAAAACTTTTAATATTTGTATCAATGTTCCCAAAAACCTCTTTGTTCCAAAGTGAAATCATTTTCCTTGTAAAAATCAACTTTTGATTCAATTTGTAGGCAGCAGAACCATGTACTTCTTTCTCCCATGTTATTTCAATTTGTTCTCTACAATAAGAATTTTGTAACCAACAAGCAAAAAAAAATTAGTTCCTATAAGAACCATAGTTGTTAGAGTACTTGTTTAACATTATAGGAGTATGATCAGAGCCATAGTGAGTAAGATGAGAGAGTTTTGTATCTGGAAAAGATAATATCCGAGATATCATTGTTGAATGCTCTATCTAGCCTAGACTTTATCCTACCAGTCTCATGCTTATTACTAGTCCAAGTAAAAGACTTCCCATTATAACTTTGGTCAGTAAGGCCAGCATCATGAATATTCTGAATCACATGAGGAGACTTAGAGCTAGATGCAGTTTTCCTAAAATCTTTATCTTCATCGGAGAAAGTAACATTTAAATCACCAATAAGAACCCAATGTATATTAAATTTCTGTTCTAATTCTTTTATAAATTCCCATTTGGTCTTTTTCTCATTAGGTTTACAAGACCCATACACACAAGAGAGAAGCCACTCTGATTTGGAAGGATCATTTTTAACAATACAATGAAACATATTTTTTGAGTAATGAAGAAGTTCAAAATGGAAACCATCTTTCCAAAGAAGAAGAAGACCTCCAGATAAGCCTACCGAGGGTTCAAAAACCGAATTAGGGAAGTTTAGAGCTTTTAAAAGTCTTAATATTTCATCAGAACAAATTTTAGTTTCTTGTAAAAAGATAATATCAGGTTATGGATTCTATTTAAATTCTTAATATGATCCCTAGTGTTTTTATCATTAAAACCTTGACAATTCCATGCAATGATCTTAATGGTAAAATTCAACTCCAAAATATTAGAATAGTAAATGAAACTAAACTGAAAAATGTTGAGACAAAATAGGGTATACCTGACCATTATCACCGTGCTGACCATTTAGGGATCAACTTGCATTATTTAAGAGATGTTATTGTTCATCTCAAATGTCGGATTGTCAATCATAATAGCAGCAGTGACATTATCCAAAGTAATTGGAGGGATAACATGAATATTACGAGGATTCATTTGTGGCTCTTGTTTAAGGACAAAATTCCTCATGTTCTTGGACTTCCTAGGAACACCGGTTGGAAAATCATCCTTCAATTCCTCCAACATAGAATTTGATAAACTACGTTCATCATTTCCTTCATAAACCTCTATCCTTTTTTAAAATAGCTTGGTATTCAGCAGCGTTCAAACTGTCTAGATATAAGAGATAAGTCCAGAAAGAACAAGACTCTGGTTGGTGATCAATGACAAAACATCTTTACATATTTTCTTTGGTGCCAACTCCCAATGATCAAGAATTCAGACTTCATCTCCAGTAAATGGTCTTCTACCACCCTCACCGATGTAGTAGCTTTTTAAGATCCATCTTTATTCTAACTTTCAATGTATTCCCATATTTTGGTCTGATTCTTTGGGTTTGTCTTGGTTTTCCTCCCCATAAAGCCAATGGCTTCATCAACTACTGCCTTGTTCAAATGTTCAAGTTTGAGGTACTTAAACTAGATACTAAAGACTTGATGAGTAAAAACATAATCATTAACATTTGTACCAGCAACAAACTTCTTCACTGCAAATAAAGCTTCACCAATAATCCAAGGACCATTCTCAATAACCTCATCTTGTTCTTCTTCACTATTTAACCTCACCAACATAAGATTGTGACCCATGATACATATCTTCTTATTTATATATCTTTCCCATAGTTAGTTAATCCCTTCCTTAATGACCTCGATTTCTATCTTATCTTTATGCATGAGTTTTCCAAGCACATCATGTGACCATTCCTCTACAGCTTCATTGATAGTCTAAGCCGAACGTACTGTTCTTCTCTCTGATGGTATCTTCAGAGAAGCATTCCTCAACAGTCTTGAAAGCTGATTGATTTTGCTTGCACGACTGTTTGAGTCTGCCGCCATTGTTAGGGTTAACCTTCTCAAGCAAATGTATTTTGGTCTGAAGATATTGATTATTAGCTTGATAGGTTTTATAAACTGGGAGGTTTCATATATATATACCGCTTAGAGATATTTAACTCACAATCCCTAATATATTGCTGAAAATATTTGGAAGTTGATAAGTAAGGATAAAAACTTGTTTACGGTAAACAAGTATTGCATGGCGATAATATGCATTTAAGACTCGATAATGATTCCTTTGATAACTGCATGAAAACGGGTAATAAGGAAGGAATTTCAGAGAGATTTTAAAAAGGAAAGGAAATGATATAAAGAGTAACAACCTTGTCGACTTAACCTAAAGTTGCCGAAGTTACGGATATTGCATTGCGAAATCATATGAGGGAATTGATGGGTTTGAAATTTTTTGAATTTTGAAACTGAGGGAAAGATCTCCTGAAGAACACGAAGATCTTCATATTTGGATTTTTTGATTGACATTATGCCATGAGGTGTCGCTATACTGCTAGTAAAAATCATCACAACAAAGATGATCGGCACCACTGCTTTCCACACCACTATTTTAGGTTCAGAAACAAGCATTCCGAACTCCACCACTGGATCACCCATAAATAATTAAGATGGTGATCTACACATAAGAAATTACCACTTTATAGAAAAATATTTAGTTTGTGAAAGAATAATTAAAAGATTGAAAAATAACATTACTAGATACGTTGATTTGATAATAAGATCTAAGATTAATGAAAGAAACTTATTTTAATTGGATAGTTCCACAAGATCCAGTGAATTAATAAACAAAAAAACAAATGATCATAAGGAACATGAAAAAGCAGAGATTAATAATAAATAGAAATCATAAATTACCAGTGGGATTCCTAAAGTGAACGAAACAACAAAAACCAAAGGGATGCAATTTTTTGTTGTTGTTAATAATGACTTGAAGCTCAAAAACTTAAGATCATCTTTGGGGGTCTAATTTTGTGCACACTCCTTTATAGAGTGCGCACAAAACAACTCAATCTTATTAGTTTAACAACTTTGATAAAAAAGAAAGTTAATTTAATATAAATTGACAACATAACTAAATTTTTTAGTAGTTTAAGCCGACAAATTATATTTCTTTGAATTTATCAATGTATTGACAAGAATAATGTATTTCATTATCGTGTAGATTGGAAATTTTCTCATTTTATCTTAAAAGTTGTTTCATTTAAAGTGTTATCCATCATTCTTGGTGACAAGATTGTTTTTATCTTATAGATTGTTTTTGAACCTTCAAGTTTTTGCCAAGATGTGTCGAACCAACATCATAGACCAAGCGTCGTGATCTTAGTCTTATAGAAAATACATGCAATAGTGATACAACTACATAATGGTGTTTGGGCAAAAGCTGGATTACTGTTTGGAAATGGTAATTTTGGGTGTGCGGCAGAAACTAATCTAAACCTTATACAAATATCTTGTAAGGGAGTACTTTAGATTCAAGAGATCAATCATGCAATCACCTAAACCAAGAAATGGCCGTTCAGTTTTGCTTGGTCACAAAGTGAAGGAGAAGGGTTGATCTTAGGGAGGAGGCGAAGAAGGTGTTGAGATCATAATGGTTAACTTCTGAAGGTGGCTATTTTATGACTTGTATCGTAGAATATGGAACTAGCTTGCGGAATGTAAGCTATCGAGTTCTTGGTGTTTTTATGGATACTTATGTTTGTTAACCAAAACTCCGTTGTTGGTTGAAATAGGTTGAAAACCTATTTATATAAGTCATAGTTGAATGCACCTGATCTCATAGGAAGTGGAAGTAGTTGAGTGATGGAGAAGTTGGGATCGTGTAAAAATGTTGAAAACCACGTCTTTCTATGAGAGAAGACCGGTTGGTTTTACACACACTACTTCTCTGCTAGCACTAATTGTCCGACTTTCCGACACTTTCTCATAATGGGCGTGTTGCACGCCTTGCACGCCGTAAACCGCTAGACCAATACCTTGATGAACATCCCCCGGTTTGTGACATGTTTGATGCCTCGAGTATTTTTGTGGAAAATATGCGGGAGTTCTTGATTGGGTCTTGTGTGCAAGACCTAGTTATTTTAACCAATCACACGCAAGCTAGGCGGCGGGTAATCATGTGTGGCGATTCAAGTCATGAGACTTGCCGCAAAGAATAGCATGTAACGCTATTAGGTTAAACAACTAAGTTATTTATGAAACCGATACTCATAAAATATCGCATGTATTCGATGCATTTAAAGCATCACTTTTAAGCAAACAAATCAAAATAATTGATGCATGTGAAGCATCGTTGTATTGAGCCCGTCTTGGTTGGTCGCGGAACCTAATATTTTAAAAAAGAGCATGACCGCCATTTTCGGGAAGCTCTTGGGAGCCATTTATACATGCCAAAGGTAGGTCGGTGGTCCCTTTAGAGAGTGATGGATGGTAGCCATTTTGGCATCCTATTGGTCGTTTAAGTTAAATCTAGACCGGTTAGATTGGCTAGCCAAGTTGGATGGGTAGGATGATTTCCGCGTGACTATTGGTTGCCGCTGATTCATTTAAGACTCCTATAAGAAGCGCGACCAGCCACCTTTGGGCGATCGTTTAGAAGCCATATGGGTAGGGTCGCGGCTTGGCCGATCGGCTGCTTATGGAAGGGGAGTGGCCATTGATCATGGCCACATCTTGTCGTCCCCTAAAATAGGAGTTAAGCCGGTCGATTCGTTTGGTGAAGTTGGGTGGCGAGATGATTTGCGGCAATTGATGGCTAGTTGATTCAATTTAGGTTTTAAAAAACCGTGTGGCCAACCTATTTTGGGCCAAAGAGGAAGATGTTTGTCCGTCGCCAGCACAATAGCTGGGCATGTGGTGGCGTATCCAGCACCTTGCTCATTGATTGAGATTGAATCTAGGCCTACGGTCAATTGGGTGGCGAAGTTGGCCGGCCAAGATAGTTTTGCGGCGACAATATCTTATTGTTCACATAAATTAGGGTTTTATAACTCACTAGCGGCCAACCTACTTTGGGTAAGCGTTTAGTGGCTCAAAAACAGGTTGGAAGGACTCAGATTGACCGAAGCATTAGTGGGCCCGCCGGCGTGCATGATGGTGTTTGTTGATAGATGCATTTATGTGTCTATTTTGATCTCGATTTTCTATATAGTGTTAGTACCCATTTTTGTATTTATTTTGGCATTTTATGTTTTTGTAGGTGTCTTTGGAGAAATAAGATTTTGCGGCGAAATTGGATCGAAAAGTGGTATTTGCGCTTGTGGGAGAAAATCACTAAAGGCACCCCTCATTTGGATAAGGGGCACCTCAATTACCAAGGGGCTTCCACTTGCTATTTACACCCCAGGACACCCCAAGTGTTAACGGCACCCAGCAGCAGGATAAGGGGCATCATCTTCTACATTTGAATTTTGCTTTTTGGCGGGAAAATTAGCTGCAGACTAGGGTTTGAATTTTGAAGCTTCTGTAGAGAGATTCAATCACGAAAATTTGTTGCATTGAACTACATTGGGATAAACAGGGCTAGTGTAAGTGATTTAACGGATTAAATTGGGTTGGATATTCATATTCTCGACAAACAAAGGGCGTGAACTATTCTCGGCTTTTATGGGAAAGTTTCAAAGAGATTTAGTCGGAGTTTTTCAGTGATTTGGATTGCTACGTACTGTCTCAACAAAAGGGGAAGTACGAGTCTTGGATTCGGAGTGAAAAGGGAAGTAATCATCGAAACAGGGGGACGAGAAATATTAACGGGATTTTGGTTTCATAAAAGGAAGTTACGAGAAAAGAATAGGAAATATCACTTTCTGTTGATTCGGTGCCATCCTTCAGAGATTATGGGACGTCGGATTTGACCAAGAGACTCGTAAAGAAAACTTGAAGAGGATTATTCGCAACTTGGCAGCGAAGAAAAGAAGAGAAGAAACAAAAGATTTACCGGAGATTTTATTGGTCTGGAGGTGTATATAAGAGCCGCTGAGTTCACAAAGGGTGGTCGAGACTTTGGGGGATAGTTTAGAGGGTTGTTATGTGCAAAAGCCGAACACAGAGGAGAAAGAATAATCACGGAGAAGAAGGCTGCAGCCGAGAGGAAGAAGACGACAGAAAACCGTCACCTTTGCTTTCAAATCAGAACAATTTTCCAACAATTATTTCTCGTTAGGTTTTGTCCGTAATGATCGCTCTCTGAATAAATGTGGGTTCTCAGAACAATTATATCTCGTTACAAACTCGATTTTTCTTCAATAAAACACCTATTGACCATGCGTTATTATTTCGAGCGTGTTTTTGATATGAGGAGCTAAACCCCAACAATGGGACGACGGAGGAAACCTTATTTCACAATTGTTTGGTAACTATATTTGATTCTCTATGACTTTTGCATTGATTTAATTGATTTATGATTTTTATCAATTAGTTGTGATTTTGTCTGATGACGTATGCTTAGACTTAGAGCTTTTGATGCGTCATGCTTATGATTTACAATTAATCTTTTACAAAGTCTACCTTTGGCAAAGAAATAGAGTCCATAAAAGAGCTAGAATTGTTATGAATCAATATACGAACCAATTGAATGTGATTAATGGTGAAATCCTAAGTCCCAGTTCTCTCGATATTATGACAATATTTTGTATATATTTTCTTTATTTTGTTTTCAAATCTTAAACCAATCCCATCAAGTCCAAGTTGAACGAACATCTTTCTTACCACTTTACAAACAATTTTCAAAACAACATCAATTTTTGGGCCGAAACGACTTGTATTTAGATTTGTTTTAGGTTTAAGTTTATTTTTTGTTCTTTTTTACGCGTTTTGGTGTTTTTCGATTCTTTTCAGATTTGAAGCAAAGTTACAAGGAAAGAAAAAGTGCTATAAAAGGAAAGCATCGCCAAAGAAGGAAAGAAAAGAGGAATCTGAAAGGAGTAAAGAAGAAGATTTTGTATATAGTTATTTTGTTTTATTTTTAGA
Organism: Papaver armeniacum; assembly: GCA_023531295.1. Lineage (NCBI taxonomy): Eukaryota > Viridiplantae > Streptophyta > Magnoliopsida > Ranunculales > Papaveraceae > Papaver > Papaver armeniacum. The sequence goes on along the minus strand of JAJJWW010011937.1, from coordinate 85,119 downwards.
AACTGTAAATAAGGTTTTATTTTTGTAAATTTTCTTTTCCTTTTTGGACATTTTTATTTTTGGACCGGACATTATTTTTAAAACCCTAAGGAAGGGTTGAAATTAAATATAAACTGTTTGCAGGGAAGGACGACAATTACGATACTGTCTCGGCCCCTCGGGTTCGTACACTGACATAGGAGTCGGTGGCCTGAGTGGACTTCAACGGTTCATCGCCCGTCTGGTACGGAGGTAAGACTATCCACCCACGAATCCCCTGTCGTGTGGTTTTATTTTGTGTGACAACTCACATCCTGCAATAGAATGTCGAACTGGTACAACGAATATCCGAAGTGAGTTTCAAAATGGACGTTACTACTTTGACTATAATGTGAATAGTGGTTGGGAACATCGACCTTTTGAAGGTTATGGTCCATACCATGGTGAGCCCAATTACTATCCATATGCCCACCCCATCATACGAGCAAAATTCCTCTCTACTAGAGTCCGCACGTAAGTTAGCCGAGTCGAAAAAAGTTACTTGAGTCGACACGTAGTTCAATCTGAGATGAATAACTTAGTTATGGACGAAAGCAATGCAACGTGTGAACCTTCTTTCCTAGATAAAATCAGGAAGTCATGTGAGTCGACTCAGAAAATGTTGTTAGAGGCCCAGGAAAGAACTGCTCAAGATAGTCTTAATTTCCAATATAGTGTTTCCAATAGTACCCTTGAAAATGAGGATAGTTACTCACATAATCAGGATGACGGGGATAGAATTGGTAACACTACTTTAAATAAGGTTCAACCATTTTCATGCTATTATAATGATGATTATGATGAGGATAGTGTTGATGAATAATTTGAAATATGTGGGCATAGTGAACATGAATTTATTACTCCAACTGAGCTTTATAATGATCATATTATTTATAGTTCAAATCCAAATAATTTTAATAATTATTCACCCATTCAAAAGGACGAGGATTTGACTAGAAGTATCTCCGTTTTAGATGATGTAGAATTTCCTAGTTACAAAGCCGATGATAGTTTTTTGAGGAACGAGTTTATTAAGAGAATATTGTTTTAGAGTCAAACGATTTAGAAACATTAGTCTTAGACAAAGAAGATGAACTCGTAGAGCTTTTAAATTTGAGTGAGGATGCATCACCCGAGTACAACCTAGAAAAGAAATTGACCATTTTCAAGATTCCGATGATCTATAAATTAGGGAAATTGTAGCTAGTCTATCTAGAGACACCCAAAACTCTAAGTTTGGGGGTAATTATCATTCTCCTTGTTCCTTACCTTTAGCTCTTACAGAGATCCCTCACTTGGGACTTGACATATGTGCCTCAACCATTTTAAAAGATTCTCTTCATACACGTTTTCCACGAACCTAGTGATGTCCATAAAGAAGTTCGGTTGTTAGAAAACCATCCTTTGGTTGATGTGGTTTACCCAGGCTATGATACCAAGATTATTATTTTTTTCCCACCAAATATTTTTCAACCAATTGTGGGAACGTATATGTTTTCAGATGTGTCAATTATTAAGTTTTTGAGACTAAACCTAAGTACTTTAGGAGAATAGAAATGACACATTTGCTTAAGATTGACCACCACTTTCATCGTGGTCAATTATGCGAGTCAAACTGATTGACTTTAAGGATCCGCAATTATTTAGGTTATTATTATGTGCTTGAGTTTTTACTTGAGTATTTCCGGACTCTAATACACGAATCGGATCTTAGCTACAAGGAAATCCAACCCATGAAAATATTTTATTTGGACCCGGTTATAGAACTCAACTCAACCACAACTAGATGTAGTTGTCTTAAACAGAAACTAGACAAGGGTGTGCTTTATTTGTTCATTTTCTTGGCAGGGTTGCGATTCCTTTTATTTGTGGTAGCTTTATTTGGTTTTGATGACCCACGAGATATTTCGGGTATTACTTTATGATTTTATAAGGTGACTAATCCTTTCTTAGTCTGGCTGAAGACTTTAAACTTAGCACTTCTTGGGAGGTAACCCAATATTCATGCGACACGGTAGTATCTTTCCTTAACTCTTTTACTTCAAATGGTAACAGTTTTGTGACGCCCCAACTCTTAAACCTGCTTAGATGATAGGATTACCACCTAATTGGAGAATCAATTCCAGTTTTATGATTTTAAGAATCATAATTACATAATGTGAACTAAATCCAACTTGAACCCAACACTCTGATATTTATAAGTGAATAACTCTCAAATGATATAAATAAATTAGTATGTTGTTTACAATAAATAAAGAATACACATATACAAAATATACATAAATATAACGAGTTGAGTTCGGTAACGCTTTAACTACGAATTTGAATATCTTCACGTGCACCATTTCTTAAGTAACTCGAAATCAAGTGGGAACAAGTGAGCACATCATCCCAAAAGGGTGCTCAATAAAAATATATAACTCTCAAGTAATCACTAATATGCTTCAAAGTTATAAAGAAATAGTAATTTAAACATGTCATCGTGCATAATATGCATAAGAGTAATTTCCCCAAATACCTCGATATAATATTTCCTCTTTGGTCTTAACAACATAAATTAGGTTATAAAATAAAAAGTAATACTATTTCGCTTTACACGCTAGATAGCTAATATATGCACTTCCCCGTGCTATGTCTTTGCCTCATCTCTGGGCTATAAGACTTAGCAAGGAGTCGTGGGAGACCACGGTCACTCCTCGTGGGGATTTCACTCAAACACACATCGGATTACTCACTCAAAGAATCAAAAAGCATCATAATATATCATTCATAAAAGAATGTTATTCTAACTCCACTTCCTCGGGTATTGCGTACCATAATAACAATATCCGTGAAAGACCACCACCTGGATGAATCTACAAAAGTGAAACTAGAACAACTAAAATATGTCACTCGGACCTCGCCAAACTCATTGGAGAAAGCGAAAGCAGAATAACTCCAGACTCTAATAATAGCCCATCCACACGGAGTGCCCATACAAACCATGATTCAAGAATCTACCATCATAAGTCCCGAAGGTTTTGCAATCAAGCATAATATGCAAAAGGATGGATTCTCACAAGAAATTGTAAAAGGTAATACCCCCTATATAACGATATTGCCTCATCTCGGGCTATAATAAGCATAAAAATAGATATAACATTTGGAGAATCCACACAATGCATATTACACAACATACCCAATCATTTACACTCAATTATGCTCATAAGAAGTAATGACTCATCATGCTTGCATATGAAAAGGAACTTAATGATTACAAAAAAGGTTACGAGTTCCCCTGTTTTGAAGGCAAACCACTCCTACCTTGAAATCCAGAATCCTTTGGTTCATCCTTTGCATCGATCGTAATTAATGTAGACTAGCTGTTAATCACACAAGGCATACTAAGAAATTAGCCCAAAGGCTCATATCATAATCTCATACAATTCTCTAGTTATAATTTAAGTGATCTATTTAATGTTTATAAGCCCATTTATAATTTAAGCATTACCTAAGGTTTATTAACCCAATTAGATTAATTCTATAGTCCACTAAACAAGCCCATTAAACCAAGGCCTGGTCCCACTGGTTCAATAACGGTCACTAACAGTCAAGAAGTCCAATTAACGGTCAACGTCAGTCAAAAGTACAGGTCAAGTCAACAGTCTAACTGATCAGGTCAACGAGTCAAACAGGAACTCGGTCAAGGTTCACTGAATCAATTCTGTTCAGGTCTGGTCACTGAGTTAACTCAGTCAAATACATTAAGTCAGCTAAACAGATTGAGTCAGCTAGACTGACTGGGATGACTAGCAGGCTTAAAACACAAGGCCTGAGCCATATAAGCTCATGCCACAAACTAATGCAACACAAAACATAACAAAATCCAAATGATGCATTTCTAACTCTTCTTGTAAATGTGTACAGCCTAATTATCTCTTCCTTAACAAACACAATCATCTACGACATCATTTCAAACTCCACCAGACATTCAACACATCTTCTCAAGCAACACTGTCATTCAGTGCTGCTCCATGTCTTCACAGCATCTCATATTAACTCTGCCATTGCTTTCATCAAATTTCCTTGTCCCCTCCTTTCTCGACAACTTCAGCCAATTCATTACACAGTACCATCATCCACATCTCCATATCTCAACACCAATAACAACAACAACAACAAACAGTATTAAGACTCAACTTCAACCACCTCCATTACAGTTTACAGCCCCACCTGCAACTATTGATGATCACCACTATCTCAACTTATCTTCATTATCAGTTGTTCGGAAACTCAAATATACACTCACACAACCTGACTCGAACTCAATTGCAGCCATCAGCTTCAACAACCAACATCATCACTTTCATCATATCTGGTTCACCACTGCAATTAAACATACACAACTTGACCTCTTTACAATATCCACTTGTTCCTTGTAGTCTCAGATCTTCATCAGTTACCATTTGCAGCTTCTCGGCATCACAGAACCACTGAGATCAACACCAACGAATCCAGACTATCACACAATAACACTATCTGAGATACAACTCTAACACCACCACCATTTATACTTCAACTCAAGCAATTCTGCATAAACAACATTGCAACCCTGCCACCAATTCAACTTACAACTCTTATCTGCACCACAGTTCAGTTAAATTCAGAACATATCTCCTTCACAGCCTCAAGTCAAGACCACAACCATCAATAGAACAATTTCATCAAACCTGCCATATTCTTTCCCCCAACAGTACCCTAAATATGCATCAACTTCATCTTGTTCACTTTGTTCTGAATTGCATAACCATTTTATGACTCACCATCCTCTACACCGTTGCCATTGTTACTTCATAACTTCAACTGCATCTCCATCTTCTTTCACTTTCTCTAGCCAACACAATCCATATCAGCTCAGTTCAATTTCATTCTTATCTGCAAAGCCTTAACTTAACTAACAACCCACCTGTACATCTCATTTCCATTAGCTGCAACTAACTAATGAACTGTTCCAGCACAACCTGCAACAACTACTTCATCCATTCTGTCACAGAACCTAACTCTAAATCATCAATTCATCTTCTTTCTAGTACCAATTAGATGATTCTTAATTATAAACTCAAACCCTAATTTCTAGTTTGATTTAGGGAAGAACAGAAACCCTAATTCCTCTATGAAATCAAATTAAGCTTAATACATCCATTTAGACTTCAATCAAACACAAACCCATATACTAATTCAATCAATTAACAACAATTTTAAGAAGAAAATTGAATTACTTGAAACCCTAGATTACCTGGTTTGGATTCAAAACCAGAAAAGCTTCACCTCGTCAATTCCTTAACAACCCCTCGGTTCTACATCTACTAGAAACTCAATCTTCAGTTGATTTCCTCCATCTCAAGAACTAAATTCTAACCCTAACTTCTATTTACATCAGCTCAATCTTCTCTTTCATCCCAAGCTTAATAAAACACAACATCATCACCATCTTCTACTTAATAAGCTCTCCCTATTCAGTTAAATCTCTCGAACCGAACTCACAACTCTCGAATCGAACAGAACTGGAGAAGAACATGGGAAGAGAAAGAAGAAAGAAGAAGAATGGTGAAAGAAGAAGAAGAAAAGAGAATGACTTATCTTCGGTCAGGTTTTTGTGATAAGGCCAAAGATAAAATGATAAAGGCACCCATCCAAATGATATGGGCAGACAGGTCGGTCTAAAGGAAAAAGGGCGATTTTTCCCTTTTACTGAACCAAATATATCTTCTTCGTCCGATATCCGAATGACACCTTCGAGTAGTCCATTCCATATAACTTTTCGAGACCTAATCAATGATACTAATTTTGTATCTAGATCGTTGTTAGATTAATTACTTTAACTAACATTCGTCTTTAATAAAGCGAGTCATTAGCAGCTTAATTGTCTCTTGATCATCGCTAGACAGGTCAAATACCCATTGTGAGTTGAGGTTCTTACAAGTTTCTTCTTGTTCATGCTTTTAATTTTATCTTTAGAACATTGAGGACAATGTTAGATTTAAGTTTGGTTCATTATTAAACTCTAGAGCCTTTTATGCTTATTGGCACTAACCAATCTAAGTGGATGGAAGCATTTTTGTAGGAGTTTATCTTTGGTGCGATCATATACCAAAGATCAAAGAGCAATTTGAAAATTTGGGTTTTTAGTCCTTTGCCGCAGTTTGGGCGTAGAGGAAGTATGGGAGAAAATTACGCCCCCGTTGTCATCAGCGTAACTTTGAGGTTACGCTCGAAATTTTTTTTTTTTTTTTAATTAAACTTTGAGCTCGCCCCATTCGCAACTTTAAGTTGCGCCCCATTTTTTATATTTTTAGTGTGAGGCGGAGTTTTATTAAGGATGGCACCAATTGCTTGCCTGACTAAAGACCGACTAAAGACTAAATATGTGGATTTTGGTTATAGTCTGCTTTGGTCTTTACTCCGTCTCCCTTTGGTTTGGTTATACTCCACGACCGGATGCTGAGGAACCAATCGATTAGATAGAAACATCTAAAGAGTCTATTCATAAAAGCACGAAACTCAGTGTTAGAATTAAAGAAAAACATGGTAGTTTCGCCATATCTCATTGAATCCTTTTCACTTCTGTTTTTATTTTGTTTTCTTTTAAAATATGTTTCTCTAAGTGATTAGGTGGGGCTCACGATTCAAGTTGTTACCACCGGCTAGGATGAAATAGAGTGATTGAGGTACAAAAAAAAAAAAAAAAAAAGAAAGAAAAGGAAAAAAGGAAATTGAGACCGGACCATCGATTAGACCAACCGGAATAAATTCAATAAAGTCGACCACCGGAACCCTTGTATATGCCCCTTGGTTGTGTTGACCTAGAGTTAGGATTATCGACCACTGGTCCCCTTGTATATGCCGGTGTGTTGATATTAGTCCCAGAACCAATATCTCACCATTAGGATAGGTTCGTTTTTTGCGGTGGCCTTCGGACAGATATGAGAAACACTGTTCACCTTAGTCAACATCAAAACCATCTATGTTTTTCTCTACATCCATCTTCTTAATCTATCCATGTGATTGGTTGACTCCGGTTATGATGTTCAGAAACTATCCTCTGTAGAGCTCGCTGACTTATATATGAATTTTAGTATGCTTCGTGTACATCAATTGGAATTTCGCATCGTGGTACTTCCTCCTATAGTCAATAAGTATGCCAACCAAGGAGATTCTTTAGTGCCTTCCAAAGTTCTCGCGTAGATGGCTAAGTCTGAGTAAAGGTTTTGTGGGTATATCTCTGGTAAACCCTCCCGAGACTATAAGTCGTACTAGGGCCACCTAGGGGTTTAAAGGCTTATTGCATACGCTAAATGCAATCGACGATGCTGCTGACAGTGAGTTAGGATTTTATTTTGTAGATTTGATTTGCTCGGGACTAGCAAATAATAAGTTTGGGGGTATTTGATAGACGCATTTATGTGTCTATTTTGATCTCGATTTTCTATATTGTTAGTGCCCATTTTTGTATTTATTTTGGCATTTTATGTTTTGTAGGTGTTTTTGGAGAAATAAGATTTTTGCGGCGAAATTGGCTCGAAAAGTGGTATTTGCGCTCGTGGGAGAAAATCACTAAAGCATCCCTCATTTGGATAAGGGGCACCTCAATTACTAAGGGGCTTCCACTTGCTATTTACACCCCAGGACACCCCAAGTGTTAACGGCACCCAGCAGCAGGATAAGGGGCATCATCTTCTACATTTGAATTTTGCTTTTTGGCGGGAAAATTAGTTGCAGACTAGGGTTTGAATTTTGAAGCTTCTGTAGAGAGATTCAATCACGAAAATTTGTTGCATTGAACTACATTGGGATAAACAGGGCTAGTGTAAGTGATTTAACGGATTAAATTGGGCTGGATATTCATATTCACGACAAACAGGGAACTATTCTCGCTTTATGGGAAAGTTTCAAAGAGATTTAGTCGGAGTTTTCAGTGATTTGGATTGCTACGTACCTGTCTCAACAAAACAGGGAAGTACGAGTCTTGGATTCGAGTGAAAAGGGAAGTAATCATCGAAACAGGGGACGAGAAATATTAACGGGATTTTGGTTTCATAAAAGGAAGTTACGAGAAAAGAATAGGAAATATCACTTTCTGTTGATTCGGTGCCATCCTTCAGAGATTATGGGACGTCGGATTTGACCAAGAGACTCGTAAAGAAAACTTGAAGAGGATTATTCGCAACTTGGCAGCGAAGAAAAGAAGAGAAGAAACAAAAGATTTACCGGAGATTTTATTGGTCTGGAGGTGTATATAAGAGCCGCGGGGAGTTCACAAAGGGTGGTCGAGACTTTGGGGGATAGTTTAGAGGGTTGCAGACAGCTTAAAAGCCGAACAGAGGAGAAAGAATAATCACGGAGAAGAAGCTGCAGCGAGAGGAAGAAGACGACAGAAAACCGTCACCTTTGCTTTCAAATCTGTAACAATTTTCCAAAAATTATTTCTGTTAGGTTTAAATCCGTAGCTTGATCGAACTCTCTATGCAATGGGTTAACAGAACAATTATATACATTACAAACTCGATTTTTTCTTCAATAAAACACCTATTCAGCCATGCGTTATTATTTCGAGCGTGTTTTTGATATGAGGAGCTAAACCCCAACAATGGGACGACGGAGAAACCTTATTTCACAATTGTTTGGTAACCATATTTGATTCTCATGACTTTTGCATTGATTTAATTGATTTATGATTTTTATCAATTAGTTGTGATTTTGTCGATGACGTATGCTTAGACTTAGAGCTTTTGATGCGTCATGCTTATGATTTACAATTAATCTTTTACAAAGTCTACCTTTGGCAAAAAATAGAGTCCATAAAAGAGCTAGAATTGTTATGAATCAATATACGAACCAATTGAATGTGATTAATGGTGAAATCCTAAGTCCCAGTTCTCTCGATATTGTGACAATATTTTGTATATATTTTCTTTATTTTGTTTTCAAATCTTAAACCAATCCCATCAAGTCCAAGTTGAACGAACATCTTTCTTACCACTTTACAAACAATTTTCAAAACAACATCAATTTTTGGCGCCGCCGACGCGGACTTGTATTTAGATTTGTTTTAGGTTTATTTTTATTTTTTGTTCTTTTTTACGCGTTTTGGTGTTTTTCGATTCTTTTTGATTTGAAGCAAAGTTACAAGGAAAGAAAAGTGCTATAAAAGGAAAGCATCGCCAAAGAAGGAAAGAAAAGAGGAATCAAAGTAGTAAAGAAGAAGATTTTGTATATAGTTATTTTGTTTTATTTTTAGAAGCTGTAAATAAGGTTTTATTTTTGTAAATTTTCTTTTCCTTTTTGGACATTTTTATTTTTGACCTGACATTATTTTTAAAACCCTAAGGAAGGGTTGAAATTAAATATAAACTTTTTATGGGGAAGGACGATGCTGATTCACGATCTTGTCTCGGCCCCTCGGGTTCGTACACTAGACATAGGAGTCGGTGGCACTGAGTCGACTTCAACGGTTCATCGCCCGTCTGCACGGGGAGGTAAGACTATCCACCCACGAATCCCCGTCGGTGGGTTTTATTTTGTGTGACAACTCACATCCTACTGCAATAGAATGTCGAACTGGTACAACGAATATCCGACTGAGTTTCAAAATGGACGTTACTACTTTGACTATAATATGAATAGTGGTTGGGAACATCAGCCTTTTGAAGGTTATGGTCCATACCATGGTGAGCCCAATTACTATCCATATGCCCACCGGTCATACGAGCAAAATTCCTCTCTACTAGAGTCCGCACGTAAGTTAGCTGAATCGACACAAAAGTTACTTGAGTCGACACGTAGTTCAGCTGAGATGAATAACTTAGTTATGGAAGAAAGCAATGCAACGTGTGAACCTTCTTTCCTAGATAAAATCAGGAAGTCATGTGAGTCGATTCAAAAAATGTTGTTAGAGGCCCAGGAAAGAACTGCTCAAGATAGTCTTAATTTCCAATATAGTGTTTCCAATAGTACCTTTGAAAATGAGGATAGTTACTCACATAATCGGGATGACGGGATAGAATTGGTAACACTACTTTAAATAAGGTTCAACCATTTTCATGCTATTATAATGATGATTATGATGAGGATAGTGTTGATGAATAATTTGAAATATGTGGGCATAGTGAACATGAATTTATTACTCCAACTGAGCTTTATAATGATCATGTTAGTTCAAATCCAAATAATTTTAATAATTATTCACCTATTCAAAAGGACGAGGATTTGACTAGAAGTATCTCCGTTTTAGACGATGTAGAATTTCCTAGTTACAAAGCCGATGATAGTTTTGAGGAACGAGTTTATTCTGAGAATATTGTTTTAGAGTCAAACGATTTAGAAACATTAGTCTTAGACAAAGAAGATGAACTCGTAGAGCTTTTTAAATTTGAGTGAGGATCATCACCCGAGTTGATTCATGCCATCCTTCGAGATTATGGTTTCATAAAAGGATGTTACGAGAAAAGAATAGGAAATATCACTTTATGTTGATTCAAGTGCCATCCTTCGAGATTATGGGACGTCGGATTTGACCAAGAGACTCGTAAAGAAAACTTGAAGAGGATTATTCGCAACTTGGCAGCGAAGAAAAGAAGAGAAGAAACAAAAGATTTACCGGAGATTTTATTGGTCTGGAGGTGTATATAAGAGCCGCGGGGAGTTCACAAAGGGTGGTCGAGACTTTGGGGGATAGTTTAGAGGTTCTGAGGCGACTTAAAAAGCCGAACAGAGGAGAAAGAAAAATCACGAGAGAAGAAGGCTGCGACGAGAGGAAGAAGACGCAATGAAAACCGTCACCTTTGCTTTCAAATCTGTAACAATTTTCCAACAATTATTTCTGTTAGGTTTCGTCCAGTAACGATCGGCTATAACAGCCGGGTTACAGAACAATTATATCCGTTACAAACTCGATTTTTCTTCAATAAAACACATATTCAGCCATGCGTTATTATTTCGAGCGTGTTTTGATATGAGGATCTAAACCCCAACACTTGGGACGACGGAGGAAACCTTATTTCACAATTGTTTGGTAACTATATTTGATTCTCTATGACTTTTGCATTGATTTAATTGATTTATGATTTTTATCAATTAGTTGTGATTTTGTCTGATGACGTATGCTTAGACTTAAAGCTTTTGATGCGTCATGCTTATGATTTACAATTAATCTTTTACAAAACCTACCTTTGGCAAAGAAATAGAGTCCATAAAAGAGCTAAATTGTTATGAATCAATATACGAACCAATTGAATGTGATTAATGGTGAAATCCTAAGTCCCGATTCTCGATATTGTGACAATATTTTCTTTATTTTGTTTTCAAATCTTAAACCAATCTCATCAAGTCCGAGTTGAACGAACATCTTTTCTTACCACTTTACAAACAACTTTCAAAACAACATCATTTGTCCGACCATGTCAAGAAGTGGCTAGACTTGATAAATGATTTGGACAAAACGTCACGGTAGTGATCGTTTTAAGACCGACATGGGCAGCCTATATTAGATTCCTTAAGTAATTATGCGCGTCGACTAACCAATTTTCAGCTTTATTTAAAAGTGTGTGTGCGCATTTAAAGCGATCTCGATTGGTCGATAGGAAAATAGGACCAGTGAAGCAATTTTATGGGCGTGGCCGGCGGGCGCGTGCTGTTGGGGAAATCGGCCGGCCAAGTGGTGTGGCGGCCTACTTTTTGTTGTTGCTTCTATCTCGTCGCAGCTCCTCTTTTACTTCTTGTTTTCTATTTTGGTAGGATTTTGCTCCTACTAGTCCATGGCGGATTAATTTCCTAGCTAACCTAGGTTTGGTCTCGACCAATAGGGTTTGAGATATTGCGCGGGGCGCAAAAAACCTAATGTTTGCAAATTAATTAGGTCAAAATTTGAATCTTGTGAGCTATCACAAAATTTATTAAATTTGATAAATTCCCATGTTGACACAAAATTCTTTAAGTTTATTCTCGGAGAGCGCGTCTTATCGAGTACTTTCATGCGGACCTTAATCTTGATACTGGGAAATTTATGCTACTCAATTGCGTGAGTGAACACTAATTGTCATGTCATACCAATATTAAGGGTTCAGCCGGGGAACATAGCATAGGAAAAATACTCAATAAGCCATACATTAATGAATAATGCAGGCGAGAGATTAATAAAATTTATAGAATGTTTGGGATTGTTACTACATGCACCATTCTTGATAAATTTCATATAAATATACTTTTGCTCAATACATGTGTAAGTAGAGAGGCACGGCACTCATCACTTTTAAATGGATCAGTCTCTTTGCAGAACGACAACGCATTAAATACAGGGTTTTACAATTTTAGCCCTGAACTAAAAACCACCATCAACAAATGGAATTAAAATTTAACGGTAGAAAATATTTGATATCTCAAATCCTCTCGATTATGAGTGTGGAATACATATACACAATTACTGGTCCCGTATATCTTGTACCATGGCATTAATGGAGTTCCTCCCACTATCCTAGAAATATTCTTGATATCTAGAAGGCACAAATCAAATTTGTTAGTATGTATTATGCCACCCCACATCAGTGATTTTTCTTTTCTTTCTGAATAACAACTTAAGGAACAAGTGATGGAAGAGGGCATTATACCTGGGAAGATTCATATAAAGTGTGTAAAGTGTCTTGATTTAGATAGTCTTGAAGCACCTCACAAGAACAATCACCCTTACAGGGTTAATGTAGTAGCGGGATTTCCCACTACACCCCTAACTCGATTTTGCTTAATTAATCCATTGAAAGATGAAAGATCAAGAATATTTATTGATTGAATTCATGAAGTGTTTTACACAGGAAAATAGAATTACACTTAGAAGTTAAAACACTCTCAAACTTTCTCTCTCCTAATGACTTGCCCAACAATTCCAAAGAGATCTCTCCTCTTACAGACTCATTTAGCCCTTTATATAGGATAATACATAGTGGATGACAGCTAAGCTCCCCTTTATTTTAGGGAATGTCTCGCGAAGTGTCGCAGGTGCACAAACATTCACTCTCGCGACACTTTTTAACCCTCGCCAGGTCTCACGTCTTCTTTATGTTTTGCCTGTCGTTATTCATTGCGTCGTTTATTTTAGCTCCCTGCGACTCCCTCGCGACGCCGTCGTTCATTAATCCCGCGAGCCTTGTACGTTGCGATATTATGATCCTACATCTTGCCTCTTTTTCCTTGAATATTGCTTGAAGAGCGATTTGAAGGAAAAATTCATTGTTGTCATATTCCGTGGTTTCAATTGGTGAAGGAACGAGCAAAGAATACTTTCCTTAAAAAGTACGTACTTGCCTCTATTCTTTTGCAAAGTTCCGAAGCTTCTTTGAGATATATACGAAGTATCGTCTCCTATCTCTCCTTATATTTCTCCTGCGAAGGGAAGAGTATCATGAGATTTTTACAATATTGTTTCCGCGACTGCTTATCTTTATCTGTTTCAGTTTTGTACTTTTACACGGATTTTGATTATTAATGTCTTTTCTTGACACGTTTCTTTCAACCGCTTATTTTTGACCATTCATGTCTCTTCGCATTAAATGACCTCGTTTTTCTCGAGGATCTTTTTCCCTATATATAGTTTTCTTTTCCCTCCTTTTCATCCTTTTAGTTTCTCTCTCGCAACTTTTCTTTGACTCTCTCCTTCCGCAATTTGCGCTCTCGTTACTACAAATCTTTTCTTCGTCCTTTCTAGCGCTGATCTTAATCTCCAATCTTCCATCCATTCCCATACTGATAAATGGCTTGCATCAGTCGTGCATACAAAGCTTCTTTTGAAGAAGTTCAACAGAAGTTGCTCGAGAAGGGTTTTACTCTGTCAACTATTCCCGATCAAGAACCTTCATCTATTCTTTCCGCAAAGCCGTTTTCGATCATCAATGTGATGATCAAAAGATTATAGTCTCGCTAGGTCGGCTTCTCGCGGGACTTCCCATTCCCTTGTACAATCTGAGATGCCTTTATTTTATGAAATCTTGGCCCATGAAAAATTCTCTCGGGCTGTTTATCAATTGAGTGGCGATTGCATTCGCCTAATGCTTGAATTCGCGAATCGTGGTGCCGGCAAAGGATCTTTATACCTATTCTTGTTAGACACCCCGATTTCCTCAGACTTGGAAATAGGCTGAGAAGTACACTTGTAGAGAACTTTTTTGAAAACTATTCAATGATAAAGATGGTTAATGCGAAATCTCGCTGGGGCATTCGCTCGAAAAAGAAGGATAATGTCCCCGAGGATAAATTGCTCATGCGGATATTGATTGGCACCCGGTAATAATACTACTCCTCGCCACTCCAAAGATGAGAAATGGTGGGTTGTACCCTTGATTTTAAATGGTCCTTATATCGCGGCCCGCACGTTCTTCCCGCGAATCTCGCGCAGGTATCATCCTTGGAATTCAAATGGCCCGATAAGGCAAATGAGGTATGTTTCCCATTTTAAATCTTGCCTTTGCAACTTTCTTTTTACATATGTTGAGTTTGTATAATTTCTCGGATCGCCAAATTGAGAAGAAAGTACAAGGATAATCCGTTGGAGAGTACTGCGACCATACTTCGATCGCTTACGAGTGAAGTAAGAAACATTTCCTTTGTTATTTGAAACAATATTGTTGCCTCTGTTTTCTTATCTTTAACCGTATGTGATAGGTGTAGAATACACCGTATTTAATATCTAGTATTTATGCTTTCTTTGCGAGTTTTCTTGTAAATTATGTATCTTATGTTCGCTTTTGAGTTTTATAGGTGTTTTGGAGTCATTGGGGCAAAGGAAGTGGAACTCGCTCAAATCCAAGATTTCTTCTCATCATCTCGAAAGAGCACGAAAAAGACAAAGCCAATGGCGAAAGAATGGAGTCAATCCGACATCGTATGAAGAATGGGAAGCATCTCAAGCAAGCGGAAGTTGTCGAAAACTAGAGAACCTACAGAACTACTATAGGCACCCGCTCAAATTACTAAGGGCCACCAGATCTCATTGACTACTTGTATAACAAGGTCATTACATCTCGGGTTCATTCACGTTCAACTTACACTTCACCAATGGTCCATACCTAAGCCATGAGTCCAGGGCTCGTGCTCGAAGGGTTTCAACCAGTTAAACTAATATAAGAAGACTTATTTAAGCTGTGACATGAACAAGAGCTGGTATTACAGTCAAGAAACGGGGAAGAAGAGGAACTTATTGTTATTGATTGTGACTTATGAACGTAGGGATTAATTGGTGATTTCGAGTCTTTTGATGGTTATAATGAATGGGTTTTGTATGAATTTGCATGGAAGGAGATGTGGAAGTGTTTGGGCATCACAATTGCAGTTGTTCATCAATTTTAAAGTCGGTCACATCAAGTATTTGCGAGAAATGCCTGAATGAAGATAGTGTTACTTCAAGCTTCACCGTGTGACCAGCTTGCTCAAGTTCTCGTGCTCAAATGTTGGGAGAGTCTTGGGGACGTATTTGGCAATAAGATGGCAATGAAGAAGTGTTGTGATGTTGTTGGCCTAGCTATGTAGATGGTGGTTTGAGCTACAAGGATTTCGAGCTACTTGTGTGTGTGCGGGTTAGCGGAACCGATTGTTGTGGTTGAATAAAGGAGCATTTGTAGTTGGTTGGAGAGAACAAGAAGAGATCTTTGGTTTGCAAGTTTGCTCTTGGTGGTGTTTTGAGTTGTCACCAATGCTTTGCTGGTGGTTGTGCAAGTGAAGGGTCAAATACCAAGGCTGAGCCAGTGGAAGTATGTGCTGTGAAGTGGTTGTGGTATGCTAAGTATGGCTTTGGTTGAATGAATCGGGTGGAGTTGTAGGCGCCAACCGAAGAACGAGATGGATGCGGACTAAGGGTGATGTTACGAGGATATAGTGAAGTTAAGAAGGATTTGGGTTTGCTCGGGTTGATGTTGGGTGTGTTTGTCCTGCATCGGGACGAGTTGGAGGAATGCAAGGATGGAGCCGTGGCTGGATGCAATTGCTGAACCGAGATGACCGACAGGTTACGGGCAATAATGAATGGTTCGATTCGGCGGTGATGGAGTGGTTGTCTTTGAAGGGTTGAGCCGGAATCGGAGAGTCAGTGATGCTTGGCGCCGCTTGATTCTCGGAGAATCTACGAATCGAGAAACCCGGTGGAAGTCGGGGAAGAATGGAGTACGATCCAGCTGGTCTTCTACGAAGTTTGTGGCAGTGACGTGAATAAGAAGGAGATGGAGAGTTCGGTGGCTGTTGGTCGAGCAAGGCATGAATCTGTTGAGTTGTTATTCTTGTTGTCATTGAGTGGTCTTTGGCCAGCGAAGTTGCGAAAGGAATTGGTGCAAAAGAGCTGTTCTTCTGCTGTGTCTTGTTATGAGACCGGTGGCTTGAGTTGGGAATTGCGGGTGGTGTTTCGGATGGAGTGAAGAATGGAGTTGCAGAATGTGTAACAAGGATCGGGGAAGAACAAGTGATGAATTGGGTAGGTTGAAGTGATTTGAATCAGCGAGTCTTGGAGAACGTGGCGGAGTTGGTGCATGAACCGAGCCAAGGATGGAAGTGGCGAGTTTGATGGTGGCATTGCGAGTGAGTTATAAGAGAAGCACCGGGCACGAGTTTGCAAGCACGAGAATGGCAAGAAACCAAGTCATAGAATCTGGCAAACGGGGTGAAAATGGCGCACCTGTGAGCCTAGCTCCGATGAGCCGGTTTTGGAACCGTAAGTGGGAATCACAATGATTCAAAGAATCACGAAGGGGTATGAGTCGGATGCAAGAATTAATGGCCGGACATATGAGCTACGGACCACGCTTTGGGCGCGTTTTCGCGAGAACAAGGAATTGGTTTAGATGGTATTTTGTGATTGTTTGAATTGCGAGATATGGAGATGAGCTGCTGGGAGTGTGCACTCGCTGTGACGATTTCCGATGACAAAAGCGGCCAGAGATGATTTTCAGACGACCGGATTCCGGCGACGGTGACCGGATTCCGGCGATGACGTCAGCAATTCCGGCGACGCTTTTGGACCCAAAATTCCAGAGACATATTTTTCACTCCTGGGCTTGGTGGACCAACTTGGAGACGGGTTTGGAGAAGAATTAACCTAATTTTGGGAAAGTATCCTTATGGGGAGAAAAGCATATATATAGAAAACTCTTTTCTAAACCTAGAAATATCTCCATTAGGGAGACTTCTACTTTGGTTCTAGGGTTTCACATGATAGGTTCTTCTAAACTTTCTATGATGATTTCCAAAAACACAAGTAACTAAGTTTTTATTATTGGTTGAAGATGTAGTTGGATTTTGCAACCAAGTTATGATTTTTATGAATTAGTTTTCTCTCAATATTATCGTTCACTTTCTACGGGTTATAATAATTGCATGATTGAAGTATTGCAATATGATTGAATGTTTGTTTAGTCGAGTCTAGAATTGATTGAACTCACATCCATATCTATAGCTATTTTAGGGTTTTCATCGACGATAACCTTGAATACGAGTAGCATGATATGATTCTAGGTTGTAGTGATACATCCTTGTAATCATATGTAGAAATTGACCTTTGTTCGAATTGTTTGCGCAATGTATTACAATTGCATTGATTAGCCTATTTAAAACTTAATGCTCCTAGGAATTGAACTTGATTAGCGCAAGGCGTTAGGTTATTCTTTAGGTAGATTTCACATACGCGACCCCTAATGTGTGTGTTGATAACTTTGGAAATTACGGGTATTCTTGCAATAAGGTATTCTATGGCTTTTGATGATAGCGAGATTAAATACGAATTCTATTCATATATTCATAAACTTGTTTACAATTGAAGATGAAACCTTTATCCAATATTTCACATCCTTGATTTGCGTGTTTACTTTTATTTGTTTTGCTTTTTGTTTATTTTTATTTACACAATCGAAATTCTTCCTGGTGTTTTATATAGAAACCATAACAATTTGACAACCTAGACCTCTCTCGTGGGATCGATCCTTTCTTGCCCTTGCTATATTTATATTTTGAGTAGTAAGAAAGTGTAATTATATTTGTGTCGCTTTCTAGACGGTCAAATTTTGGCGCCGTTGCGGGGAGGCAACGGTTGTCACTTGTTTGGTTTCTTATTTTTGTTTTGTTTTTGTTTTTAGTCTTATTTTTGTTTTTCTTATTTTCCGGTTTTAACCTTGGTTTGAGAATCGTATTTTTGAATTACCTATTATGGACGGAGCATATTGGAGCAATCAATACGGCTTTCAACCTCAACAACATAACAATTATCACCCTTATGGGGAGTATAATCAAAACCAATCCTTTGGCTATGATCAATACTCCACGTACCCTATGAGTTATTTGATAGGTGTAGAATACACCGTATTTACTATATAGAGTTTATGCTTTCTTTGCTATTTTTCGTGTGAATTATGTATCTTATGTTTGCTTTTGAGTTATCAGGTGCTCTGGAGTCGCACGGAGGAAAAGAAGCAGAAATTACCCAATTAAAGCGAAAAGGAACGGAAAGATCAAAGCACAGGCGAGTGACATGAGAATCGACATAAGGGGCTGCCATTTGGTTGGCCCTTATCCTAGTCTTGGGGTGTCTTAAGTATCTTGATACCCCTTATCCACTTCACTTAAGTGGTTATATCCTTTTACATCTCTTACAACAAAACCAACATTTCAGAGAAGCTTTTATTTTCACCTGAAATTATAAACAAGAGAAAGATGGAGGCGGCTGTGTTGATTAGGAACTCATGAGAAATCAGGGAAGAGTAATTGAAGTTTGGTTGAGCTAATGGAAGAGATTTACGGATTTGCTCGGGTGATGGCAAGAGATCGAGGAGAAGAAGTTAAGTCCGTTGAAATTGATGAAGAAGTTGGTTGGAATCAAAGAAAAGATATTCGGTGGGAGGTTAAGTTGAAGATGATGATTACAGTGACAAGAATGGCATGGGGTTTTACTTTAAGTTTGGTTACTAATGGAGCTAAGTGCAAAACAGATTTGAGTTAAATTGGAATTAGGGTTTGTTTTAATGGAATCGTTGGATGATCTTTGTTTGATGTGAATGGGAGGTGTCGATCACTGAGATGAAGGAGAAATCGGTGAGGATGTCATTTGCTTCTTTGTGAAGAAAGACCGGGTGTGATCTAAAATCGGGAATGGAGTTGTTAATTGGAGAGGGCTTTGAGAAGAATGAGTTACGTGGAATGGGTGATAGCAAGATTCAGGGCTACAGGGTCTGTAGGGATGAAAGTAGATGTTGCAGGGCAAGATGGCCATGGTTCGATAATGGGGTTGAGCTGCAACAGATGGGAGTGGCAGGTAATAGATGAAGTAGTGCACTGAGTTAGCTGATGAAATGTTCTTTGGTCATGACTCTGGATTGAAGTTACAGGGTGATTGCAAGTTTGGGATGAGTTGCGGCGGTGAGTATATACTCGGGGCTGTTCTTTGTGATGACGACTACAGAGAGGATGATGCTGTGGAGCAGGTGGTGGTCCTGAGTGGCAGCTGAGAGCTAGTCATGTTGGTAGAACTAATGGGTTTTGAGCTAGTGGATTTGTGGAGGTGGTACTGAGATAGAGAAGCAATGGCAGTGTTGTGTTGTTTGCCAGGGAAGAGATGAATGCTGTGTTGATTGCAGAGCAGGTGGAGATGCAGGCAGGCTATGGAACTGGAGCTAAAGCTGTTGGCCTGACAAGGCTTGAGCTAAAGATAGCAGAGAGGTGCAGAATATGGCATTTCTTGTGGATGAACTCAGGGAGTATAGCAGGTGAGAGTGGAGCTGAGTCTTGAGCTATGACCTAATGGAGCTGCTGGATTGCATTAAGGTGTTGGTGCCATAAGCCTGCTGTGACTAAGCCATTGCAGGTGGTGGTGGTAAGCTACATGAACTGCAGGTTGGAGCTGAGTCAGTGTTAAGATGTGGCCTGAGCTGTTGAGCTGGCACTAGGCCTGAGAGGGAATTGGAGCTGGTGCTAGGAGCTGCAGCTCAGGCACTGGCAAGTTTGTGAGGCAATGCAAAAGCGGAGCTAGGGAGTGGAAGACTCAGAGGTTCAGGTGTGAGCCTCTTTGGTGGAGTAGTGATCTGGTGGAGCTGGCAATTGATGGAATTGGTGATTGGTTTTGCCTGAGATGAGACAGGATATTACAAGGGCCTGAGCTGAGTGATGGTGCTGTTGGCTGGCATGGGTTCTGTCAGTGAAGGTCAGGGATTTACAACTGAGGTTGCAGGGCAGAACATGATGAAGGAAGGCTGGGAGCAAGCCGAGGTTGGATCTTGTGTGTTCTTTACAGCCGAGATAGCTTATGAGTTGTGATCGGGACAACAAATGGAGGATGAATGATTGCGGGGATTGAATGGCCGAGGTGATGAAGCTTTGTGGGCTCGTGGTTCGAGTGGAGGTAATGATAACGAAAAATGGGTATGGTCTTTTATTTAGGAGGGAGTTGATTGAATTGCGGGGTGGTGATGAATGGTGCCGGCTCGTGGCGTGATGGATTGGCAGGTGCGGCTTAGAAGATGTTGCGGGAAGTAAGTCGGTGGTGTATTATAGTGCGGAGTGCAAGGTCTGTGAAGAAATGGCGAAGAAGGGATGATGCACCATCTTGGTGCACCACAATCATTGCTTGTGCAAAGGCTTGGCTCGGCTTTGTCGTCAACTCAACCAGTGCGTCCGACTCGGGGATGAACCACCCGACTCAGCTGATTGCTCTAACTCGATCTCGACTCCAAGTTTCGACTCGTTCCAAGCCGATTTGACCCGATCAGACCCGTTGACCCGGTGACCGGGCGGACTTTGCCGGTCACCGGAGCCGACTTCCGGCGACTTTCCGGCCGATTTCCGGCCACAATCCCAGACTTCCGGCGACCGATTTTGGGGCATATATTTTCACATGGGTTTCTCACACATGGTTCATGGGCTTGGTGGACTTTTTGGTGATGGACTTTGAAGACCTAATTTTGGAAAGTGTGAAGGCTATAAGAAGAAGGAGTTTCTATTCTTTTAGTATCACGTATTTTCTACTGGAGTTTTGGGAGGAGAGCGATTCTACTAGGGTTTGCTTCCATTTTATTTTACATGTTCTTCATCTTATTTTTGATAATAATTATGTTGAATCAAAATACTATGAGTAACTAAATACCTATTATTGGTTATGGGATAATAAGTGGATTTCACAAATAAGTTTCGATTCAATGAATTAGTTTTGTCTCAAGTTTATTGTTTATGATTCAATGTTAATATTGATTTATGATTTGATAGTTTGTTTGGTTGAGTCCGGAATCAATCCGATCTACTTTCATATCTAGAGCTATATTAGGGCTTTCAATACGAAACGTTGTCTATCCCCTGATTTTGAGTAGCATAAATGTGGGTAGTGCTTGTAGTGATATATCCTACTAGTCACATATGAATCGTAACTTAGGTTAAATCGAATTAGTGCTTTTACACATTTTGGTTGCCTTGATTAGTCTTATTCCATAAAACTTATTGCTTTTAGGGAGTTAAACTTAATTGTGCTTTTACACTTTAGGTTGCTTTCTAGAAAGAATTCACATTTGCATCTTTTAATGTGGTTGTGATGAAATCGAGAATTAGCGGGATACTCTTGCGATCAAGGTATCCTAGGACTTTTAGTAAATAAGAGATTAAAATTTCAATTCTAGTCATTGTTGATAATTCGAGTTTGTGAATGAAACTATCCCGTGACCAATACTTTCTCCTTATTGATAAATTTTATTATTACTTTGCTTTCAATTTATTTTTTATTGCTTTGAAACATCAACATCCCCCTTGGTTACTAAGAAACGAAAATTTGCATAACAACATAAGCCTCTCTTCGTGGATACGAACTCTTTCTTATTGCATACTACTTTATTTTAGTGAAGCAAGAAAGTGAAATTATTTTTTGACCGGGTGACAACCGATCAAATTTTGGCGCCGCTGCCGGGGAGGCATACGGCTTGTTATTAAGTTTTTAGTTTCTTTTACAATTTTTGCTTTTATACTTGCTTTTCGTTTATTGTCTTATTTCTCACTTGTTTGCGAGAATTGTTTTTCGTGTACTAATCCCGGCTTCCAAAGATTGGAATTATCAAAGGTGCGATAGCTACTCGAAGAGGCACAATACTCCAACCAAGGCAAGACACAACGGAAGAACAAGTCTCGGAAGTAGAGCACGAAGCTCTTCATCGAGAAGAGGAAGAAGAGTTACAACTAGAAGAAGAAGAGGTTCCATTCGTAGGAGAACCACTAATTGAAGAGGAAGAAACAATGGGTGACAATGCAAACCGTACACTCAAGGATTTGGCTTCTCATAGGCTTGATGCACAACAATGGTGTATCCAAACAAACTCCACTTTTGAGATCAAGCCGGGGCGCTTAGGGAGTTGCCAAAGTTTCATGGTATGGCGAATGAGGACCCAAACAAGCATCTCATGGAGTTCTATACCATTGTCAAGGCTATGCTTCCCAGCGGAGATCGAAGTCAATGGTGCAATGATGAAAGTTTTTCCATTTTCTATGGTGGACAGCGCTAAGGATTGGTTGTATTGTTTGCCACCTGGGAGTGTCACTACATGGAACGGTTTGAAGAAAATCTTTCTAGAGAGGTATTTTCCTAGCGTCTAAGGCCACTCAAATTCGCAAAGAGATTTGTGGAATAAAGCAACATGTTGGAGAATCATTGTATGAATGTTGGGAGAGGTACAAGAGATTGGTGGCAAGCTGTCCACACCATCAAGTTAGTGATGCTATGATAATCCAGTACTTCTACGAAGGTCTTCAATCAAGTGATAGATATCTTCTAGATCTGCGGGTGGTGGTGCTCTAGTGAACAAGACGGTGGCCCAAGCTGCCGAGTTGATTGAAAGCATGGCTGCGAACTCGCAACAATTCTACACAAGAGGTGAACCAATGGTTAGGCAAGTGCATGAAGTTAATGATTCATTAGCATCACACCGTGAGCAAAGGATGGATAACATGGAGCACATGATGCAAAGGATGGCTGCGGTTATTTTACCTTCACATGGTGAAGGGTTGGAGCAAGCTAATGCGGTCTTTCCAAATCAGCAAAGACGGTATGATCCGTACTCAAACACGTACAATCCAGGATGGAGAGATCATCCCAACTTTAGCTATGCCAACAATCAAGGTGCGGTTTCACAACCTACTTTCAACCGTCCAAGCGGGTTTCAACCACAACAACAACCATTTCAAGAACAACAACAACCAATGCAAAACCAAGGTTCGACATCGATGAAAAGCTTAAAGCAATGATGCAAGGTATTTCGACCATGTTCAAAGAAAGCCAACAAGAAACTAAGAGTGCTATCAAGGATTTGGGGACTCAAGTGGCTTCCATGGCGATTGATATCAACAATTTGAAGGCACAAAATAGTGGGAGACTTCCGTCTCAACCTATCAACCCAAGAGAGAATGTTAGTGCTATTACATTGAGAAGCGGTACACAACTTGTGCAACTCGAAATTGTTGATGTGGGTGATATGGAGGCCCAAAAGGAACCTGTTTTGGAGGAAAGAATGCTGATTTTCCCCAAACTTCCGAGGTACCTAATTCCAACTCTAAAACTCCTATTTCTACTTATGTTCCTCCTATGCCTTTTCCTCGCAGATTTGCAAGTTCTAAGAAGGAGGAATTAGAAAAGGAGATTTTAGATATCTTCAAGAAGCTTCATGTAAACATTCCACTCATTGATGTTATCAAGCAAGTTCCCAAATATGCGAAGGTTTTGAAGGACTTGTGTACCAAGAAGAAAAAAGCTAACCGGTAATGAGGTTATGAGTGTGGGGGAAAACGCTTGGCGGTCTTGCAAAAGAAACTCCCACCCAAATGCAAGGATCCTGGTAGTTTCACTATACCCGTAGAGATTGGTAACACAAAGATTGGTAAGGCTATGCTTGACTTAGGAGCATCCGTGAATATCATGCCGAGATCTATTTATAAGTCTTTAAAGTTGGGTCCCTTGAAACCAACTAATATTGTGCTTGAACTTGCGGATCGTTCTAATGTCTACCCTAGGGGTATTATTGAGGATGTCCTTGTGCGGGTGAACCAACTAGTTTTTCCAGCTGATTTTTGTGTTCTAGAAATGGATGATGGTTCGGATGTGTCCATACCCCGCCGCTGGGAGACCTTTCATGAAGACGGCTAAAACCGTCATTGATGTGGACGCGGAATACTCACTATGAAGTTTGATGAGGAGATAATTCGCTTCAACATGTTTGAAGTCATGCGGTATCAAGTGATGTTCATTCGGGTGTCCATAGCATGGGACCCTAGCTAAGGCTTTGCAAGCAAGGAGATAGTCTGGGCCGACGACTTTAAACCAAGCGCTAAGTGGGAGGCAACCCACCGGTTTTGTATCTTTTCCTTTATCTTTTTATTTTTAAGCATTTTATCTTTATTTTCTTGTTTTTGCATATCATTTGCGGAATTTCCCACCTTGAACCTTCTTTGGATGATTCAATTTTACATTGAGGACAATGTAAAGTTTAAGTGTGGGGGAGCATTTATATGTTTGTATAGTTTGTTTTATGCGTTTAGTAGTTTTATGCCATGAAAAGAAAAAAAAAAAATCAGAAAAATAGAAAAACCAAGAAAAAATTTGTGCTTTTTGAACTCCGAAATCTAGAAACTTGTGCCTTTAGGATGACACCATTAGTGGATGGAACCATTTTGAATGCAGGAGTTGAGGAACCAATTAACTAAAAGGGACGAATATAGCTCGAAATCATAAATTATATGATAGTTGTTACCATATCTCGGAATATCACCATATCACATGCTATTTTTATTTTTCCATAGTTTTCTATTGTTCTCTAAGTGCTTTGGTGGGTCACTAAAAATCGAGTTGTTATTGTGCTAGGATGATTAGAGTGGTTGAGTTACTAGAAAAAAAAAAAAAAAAAAAAAAAAAAAAATTATGAAAAGAAAAAAAAAAAAGAGACCGACCAATTAGACCAAAACGGAATAAAAAGACACTTGGGAATAGAAGTATGTGTGAAACGTAGTCCCTGTCTCCGTCGCCTAAACAAGCGTGGAATGCAGGATCCAAGGCAACTATCATGTACTTGCTGACAAGAAGCATGCGCTTGGATCCAAAAGATCTAATCATGCCCGTCGAAAAATTGGATCCGATTTGATCCAATCAAAAAAATATAATAAAAAGAAAAATTATTATTGTGTTGAATAAAGTCACTTACGGTTCCCTTGTATATGCCGGTGAGTTGATGTAGCATTCAGCACTAAGTAGCTCAATCTAATAGGATTAGGTTCATCTTAGCAAATGACCTTCGTCGAGATATGGGAAACATCGAACACTTGTGAATATCCGCCAACATCTACATCTTTATCCATCTTCTTAATCTTTTCATTGTGATTGTGGTTTGTTAGTTTCCGAGTATTGTGGCTTGTTCAACTATCTAATTAGAGTTTATTTACTAATATTTGAATTGAATTTGCAAGGTACCTCCTCCCGTAGTCAATTTGGATTCATTCATTGATTTGTCACGAATAGACGGAGTTTGAAATATAGGTTTTGTAGGTATATCTCTAGTAAACCTTCACGAGACTATAACTCGTCCACTAGGGACACTTAGTGGTTTAAAGGCTTGTTATTTATGCTAAAATTAACCGTAGCCTCGACGTCACGGAGTTGTTGTATTTTTATTTTTGTTTTGTTTGATTTGCTCGAGGACAAGCAAAGTCTAAGTGTGGGGGAATCTGATAGGTGTAGAATACACCGTATTTACTATATAGAGTTTATGCTTTCTTTGCTATTTTTCGTGTGAATTATGTATCTTATGTTTGCTTTTGAGTTATCAGGTGCTCTGGAGTCGCACGGAGGAAAAGAAGCAGAAATTACCCAATTAAAGCGAAAAGGAACGGAAAGATCAAAGCACAGGCGAGTGACATGAGAATCGACATAAGGGGCTGCCATTTGGTTGGCCCTTATCCTAGTCTTGGGGTGTCTTAAGTATCTTGATACCCCTTATCCACTTCACTTAAGTGGTTATATCCTTTTACATCTCTTACAACAAAATCAACATTTCGTAGAAGCTTTTATTTTCACAAAATTATAAACAAGAGAAAGATGGAGGCGGGCGTGTTGATTAGGAACTCATGAGAAATCGGGAAGAGTAATTGAAGTTTGGTTGAGCTAATGGAAGAGATTTCTGGTTGCTCAGGTGATGGCAGAGATCGAGGAGAAGAAGTTAAGTCCGTTGAAATTGATGAAGAAGTTGGTTGGAATCAAAGAAACAGATATTCAGTGGGAGGTTAAGTTGAAGATGATGATTCTGGTGACAAGAATGGCATGGGGTTTTACTTTAAGTTTGGTTCTGAATGGAGCTAAGTGCAAAACAGATTTGAGTTAAATTGGAATTAGGGTTTGTTTTAATGGAATCGTTGATCTTTGTTTGATGTGAATGGGAGGTGTCGATCAATGAGATGAAGGAGAAATCGGTGAGGATGCATTTTCTTTGTGAAGAAAGACTGGGTGTGATCTAAAATCGGGAATGGAGTTGTTAATTGGAGAGGGCTTTGAGAAGAATGAGTTACGGTGGAATGGGTGATAGCAAGATTCGGGGCTACGAGTGCAGTAGGGATGAAAGTAGATGTTGCGGGCAAGATGGCCATGGTTCGATAATGGGGTTGAGTCGCAATGAGATGGGAGTGGCGAGTAATAGATGAAGTAGTGCAGAGTTAGGCGATGAAATGTTCTTTGGTCAAGACTGGATTGAAGTTACTGGGGTGATTGCAAGTTTGGGATGAGTTGCGGCGGTGAGTATATACTCGGGGCTGTTCTTTGTGATGACTACAGAGAGGATGATGCTGTGGAGCAGGTGGTGGTCTGAGTGGCAGCCGAGAGCTAGTCATGTTGGTAGAACTAATGGGTTTTGAGCTAGTGGATTTGTGGAGGTGGTACCGAGATAGAGAAGCAATGGCGGTGTTGTGTTGTTTGCCGGGGAAGAGATGAATCTTTGTGTTGATTGCGGAAGCGGTGGAGATGCGGGCGAGGCTATGGAACTGAGCTAAAGTCATGGGCACGACAAGGCTTGAGCTAAAGATAACGAAGAGGTGCGAGAATATGGCATTTCTTGTGGATGAACTCGGGGAGTATAGCAGGTGAGAGTGGAGGCGAGTCTTGAGCTATGACCTAATGGAGCTGCTTGGATTGCATTAAGGTGTTGGTGCCATAAGCCCTGCCGTGACTAAGCCATTGCGGTGGTGGTGGTAAGTCGCATGAACTGTGGTTGGAGCCGAGTCGGTGTTAAGATGTGGCCTGAGCTGTTGAGCTGGCACTAGGCCTGAGAGGGAATTGGAGCTGGTGCTAGGAGCCGGCGGCTCGAGCCTTTAAGTTTGTGAGGCAATGCAAAAGCCGAGCTAGGGGAGTGGAAGACTCGAGGAGGTTCGGGTGTGAGCTTCGCGGTGGAGTAGTGGTGGTGAGGTGGCAATTGATGGAATTGGTGATTGGTTTTGCACCGAGATGAGACGAGGATATTACAAGGGCTGAGCTGAGTGATGATCTTTGTTGGGTGGCATGGGTTAATCGGTGAAGGTCGAGATTTACAAGCGAGGTTGCGGGCGGAGAACATGATGAAGGAAGGCTGGAGCAAGCTGAGGTTGGATGCTGTGTGTTGCTGCAGCTGAGATAGCTTATGAGCTGTGATCAGGACAACAAATGGAGGATGAATGATTGCAGGGATTGAATGGCCAGAGGTGATGAAGCCTGTGGCTGTGGTTCAGGTGGAGGTAATGATAACAGAAAATGGGTATGGTGCTGTTTCTGGAGGGAGTTGATTGAATTGCAGGGTGGTGATGAATGGTGCTGGCCTGTGGCAGTGGATTGGCAGTGCAGCTTAGAAGATGTTGCAGGGAAGTAAGCTGGTGGTGCTATTATAGTGCAGGTGCAAGGCTGTGAAGAAATGGCAGAGAAGGGATGATGCACCATCTTGGTGCACCACAGTACTGGCTTGTGCAAAGGCTTGGCTGGCTCGGCCAATCACCAACTTGTGAGTCGACTCAGGGATGAACCACCTGACTCACTGATTGCTCTAACTCGATCTGACTCCAAGCTGACTCGTTCCAAGCCGATTTGACCCGATCAGACCCGTTGACCCGGTGACCGGGCGGACTTTGCCGGTCACCGGAGCCGACTTCCGGCGACTTTCCGGCCGATTTCCGGCCACAATCCCAGACTTCCGGCGACCGATTTTGGGGCATATATTTTCACATGGGTTTCTCACACATGGTTCATGGGCTTGGTGGACTTTTTGGTGATGGACTTTGAAGACCTAATTTTGGAAAGTGTGAAGGCTATAAGAAGAAGGAGTTTCTATTCTTTTTAGTATCACGTATTTTCTACTTTGGAGTTTTGGAGGAGAGCGATTCTACTAGGGTTTGCTTCCATTTTATTTTACATGTTCTTCATCTTATTTTTGATAATAATTATGTTGAATCAAAATACTATGAGTAACTAAATACCTATTATTGGTTATGGGATAATAAGTGGATTTCACAAATAAGTTTCGATTCAATGAATTAGTTTTGTCTCAAGTTTATTGTTTATGATTCATTGTTAATATTGATTTATGATTTGATAGTTTGTTTGGTTGAGTCCGGAATCAATCCGATCTACTTTCATATCTAGAGCTATATTAGGGCTTTCAATACGAAACGTTGTCTATCCCTCGATTTTGAGTAGCATAAATGTGGGTAGTGCTTGTAGTGATATATCCTACTAGTCACATATGAATCGTAACTTGGGTTAAATCGAATTAGTGCTTTTACACATTTTGGTTGCCTTGATTAGTCTTATTCCGGAAAAACTTATTGCTTTTAGGGAGTTAAACTTAATTGTGCTTTTACACTTTAGGTTGCTTTCTAGAAAGAATTCACATTTGCATCTTTTAATGTGGTTGTGATGAAATCAGGGAATTAGCGGGATACTCTTGCGATCAAGGTATCCTAGGACTTTTAGTAAATGAGAGATTAAAATTTCAATTCTAGTCATTGTTGATAATTCGAGTTTGTGAATGAAACTATCCCGTGACCAATACTTTCTCCTTATTGATAAATTTTATTATTACTTTGCTTTCAATTTATTTTTATTGCTTTGAAACATCAACATCCCCTCTTGGTTACTAAGAAACTGAAAATTTGCATAACAACATAAGCCTCTCTGTGGATACGAACTCTTTCTTATTGCATACTACTTTATTTTAGTGAAGCAAGAAAGTGAAATTATTTTTGACCGGGTGACAACCGATCATTATTCTCATACATATCAACCTTCTTATGGTGGTTATGTAAGTGAGCAACCACAAGGAGGGGAGAATAGTTGTTTTCCTTATAATATTTCCTCTAGTTTGGTAGATGAGATGCAACAATTTATGGACAGCATGGAGTCAATTCGTGGACAACCAAGCGTAGAACCAATTTCATCAACCGATTGTGCTCATGGTATGTTTGGCCCAATTTTTGATCGTAGTTATGATCATCCACCCATTCAAAGGGAATATAATTGGCCTAACAATACTGAGGTAAGTGATTCTACTTTGTCTATGTCGAATGAGTTTTACCAACAACTGGAATGCTATATTCAGAATTTGGATGGAACACTCCAAGAGCTTCAAAAAGGTGTTTCCACTTTAAGACAAGGCATTGACGAATACAAGGAGGAAATGAATAGTTATGTTGAAAAAGGCGAACCTTCGGGGACTTTTGTTGATATTTGTGTAGTTAACTCAACTCTTGATCGTAATAATGATCATTCACCTATTCAAAAGGATGAGTTAGAGATACGTAACACTAAATTCAGCGAGGAACAACCTTATGATGACTATGATAGTGAGGATGATTATTATGAAAATACATCGTTTAAACCAATTTATGGTGACAACCCCGAGGAGTGTACAATGGAGTCTTTTTGGGATCAAGATGAAGATGAAGAGGAATATGTCGACACTTGTGTAGATTACTCAAGCATTGATCTTAATAATGATCAAGAGCCTATTCAAAGGGTGGAGCTTGAGGATGATGCATTTTCGAGTGTTCTAAAAAAGTTTCTTATGATAAAATTTGGATCCGCAAAAAGAGTATGTGCCTTACAACAAAAAGGAGTGTGTTGAGAATGAGACCGGTTTGACCAATATTGTGGAAGACCCAATTGAGCTTGCAAAGGATTGTAATGATGATGTTTATGTCGAGACTATGGTTAAGGCAGAAACGGACGAAGAATGGTTGCAAGGTTTGATAGAGGACCATGATATACAAGAGGTGAATAATTCACTTGAGTTTTTCAAGGATGAAGAGGATTCCGTAATACAAGAGATTGTGCAAGGTTTATCTAACCCTTTGCCTATTATTTCTTCTCCTTTACCTCTTATTGGTTTGAATGTATGTGCTTCGAAAACATTGTTGACTGACTTTGTTTCTCGTTTTCCGCCATTAGAAATACTTGATTCTCATACTATGCAGGTTATGGAACCAGAAACCGTGGAGGTACCCGACTTCTATATTCTTTATACACTTCCAAGTGTGGACAAGAATAAGTGTGGGGGAAGCTTTTATCGGTTCATAGCTTCACTTTTGTTTTATATTACTAATATTTGTGTGAAGCTAGTGTTTGCAAACAGGTTCTATGGACGGATCCCCAACTTTTCAGGTTATTGGTATATGGGGAATGAATCTTGCAAGGATATAGTCGGGCTGACGACTATAAAACAAGCGCTTAGTGGGAGGCAACCCACCGGTTTTGTATCTCTTATCCTTTTGCTTTTTATTTTTGTTTCGTTTATTTATATTTTTTACTGTTTTTATATCATATTTGCATCCCTATGTTTAATTTCATTGAGTCCGTAATCTATCTTAGAAGAGAATTATGACGAATACCTTTTCGTCAGAAAATTTCAGACTGCGCGTAGTTCAGTCCAGAGACCATAACTGTCAGACCGTTTATCAAAACACTGTGAAATTTTGACACTGTGTAGAAAACACGTAGGTGAACAACTTTTGTGAAATGGAGTTTTTCCAAATTCCTTACCAATTTGCACAGTTTTTGCGTTTTATCTGCTGTTACGTCAGAATTCAGAACTTTCGGTTTTACATTGAGGACAATGTGAAGTTTAAGTGTGGGGGAGCATTTATATGTTTGTTTTTGACACAATTAGTGGATGGAACCATTTTGAATGCAGGAGTTGAGGAACCAATTAACTAAAAGGGAAGAATATAGCTCAGAAATCACAAATTAACATGATAGTTGTTACCATATCTCGGAATATCACCATATCGCATTCTATTTTTATTTTTTCCATATTTATCTATTGTTCTCTAAGTGCTTTGGTGGGTCACTAAAAATCGACGTGTTATTACTGCTAAGATGAAATAGAGTGGTTGAGTTACAAAAAAAAAAAAAAAAAAAAAAAAAAAAAAAAAAAATTGAAAAAGAAAAGAAAAAAAAAAGGACCGATCAATTAGACCAAAACGGAATAAAAAGACACTTGGGAATAGCGAAGTATGTGTGAAACGTAGTCCCTGTCTCCGTCGCCTAAACAAGCGTGGAATGCAGGATCCAAGGCAACTATCATGTACTTGCTGACAAGAAGCATGCGCTTGGATCCAAAAGATCTAATCATGCCGTCTAAAAAAATTGGATCCAGTTTGATCCAATCATTATAAAAAAAAAAAAAAAAAAAATATTATTGTGTTGAATAAAGTCACTTTTGGTTCCCTTGTATATGCCAATTGATTTGATGTAGCATTCAGCACTAAGTAGCTCAATCCAATAGGATTAGGTTCATCTTAGCGATGACCTTGACCGGATATGGGAAACATCGAACACTTGTGAATATTCGCCAACATCTACATCTATATCCATCTTCTTAATCTTTTCATTGTGATTGTGGTTTGTTAGTTTCCGAGTATTGTGGCTTGTTCGACTATCTAATTAGAGTTTATTTACTAATAATTGAATTGAATTTGCAAGGTACCTCCTCCTGTAGTCATTTTGGATTCATTCATTGATTTGTCACGAATAAACGGAGTTTGAAATATAGGTTTTGTAGGTATATCTCTAGTAAACCTTCACGAGACTATAACTCGTCCACTAGGGACATTTAGTGGTTTAAAGGCTTGTTATTTATGCTAAAAGTGACCGTAGCCTCGACGACACGGAGTTGTTGTATTTTATTATTTTGTTTGATTTGCTCGAGGACAAGCAAAGTCTAAGTGTGGGGGAATTTGATAGGTGTAGAATACACCGTATTTAATATCTAGTATTTATGCTTTCTTTGCGAGTTTTCTTGTAAATTATGTATCTTATGTTCGCTTTTGAGTTTTATAGGTGTTTTGGAGTCATTGGGGCAAAAGGAAGTGGAACTCGCTCAAATCCAAGATTTCTTCTCATCATCTCGAAGAGCACGAAAAGACAAAGCCAATGGCGAAAGAATGGAGTCAATCCGACATCGTATGAAGAATCTGGAAGCATCTGAAGCAAGCGGAAGTTGTCGAAAACTAGAGAACCTACAGAACTACTATAGGCACCCGCTCAAATTACTAAGGGCCACCAGATCTCATTGACTACTTGTATAACAAGGTCATTACATCTCAGTTCATTCACGTTCAACTTACACTTCACCAATGGTCCATACCGGCAAGCCATGAGTCCAGGCTCGTGCTCGAAGGGTTTCAACCAGTTAAACTAATATAAGAAGACTTATTTAAGTCGTGACATGAACAAGAGCGGTATTACAAATCAAGAAACGGGGAAGAAGAGGAACTTATTGTTATTGATTGTGACTTATGAACGTAGGGATTAATTGGTGATTTCGAGTCTTTTGATGGTTATAATGAATGGGTTTTGTATGAATTTGCATGGAAGGAGATGTGGAAGTGTTTGGGCATCACAATTGCAGTTGTTCATCAATTTTAAAGTCAGTCACATCAAGTATTTGCAGAAATGCCTGAATGAAGATAGTGTTACTTCAAGCTCAGCTGTGACCAGCCTGCTGCTCAAGTTCTCGTGCTCAAATCTGGGAGAGTCTTGGGGACGTATTTGGCAGCTGTAAGATGGCAATGAAGAAGTGTTGTGATGTTGTTGGCCTAGCTATGTAGATGGTGGTTTGAGCTACAAGGATTTCAGAGCTACTGTGTGTGTGCAGGTTAAGCAGAGAACTGATTGTTGTGGTTGAATAAAGGAGCAGCTGTAGTTGGTTGGAGAGAACAAGAAGAGATGCTGGTTTGCAAGTTTGCTCTGGTGGTGTTTTGAGTTGTCACCAATGCTTTGCTGGTGGTTGTGCAAGTGAAGGGTCAAATACCAAGGCTGAGCCAGTGGAAGTATGTGCTGTGAAGTGGTTGTGGTATGCTAAGTATGGCTTTGGTTGAATGAATCCGGGTGGAGTTGTAGCTGCCAACCGGCAACCTTGAGATGGATGCGAGACTAAGGGTGATGTTACGGGATATAGTGAAGTTAAGAAGGATTTGGGTTTGCTCAGGTTGATGCTGGGTGTGTTTGTCTGGCATCAGGACGAGTTGGAGGAATGCAAGAAAGGAGCGTGGCACGGATGCAATTGCCCGGGCCGAGATGACTCGAGAGGTTACGGCAGCAATGAATGGTTCGGTTCGGCGGTGATGGAGTGGTTGTCTTTGAAGGGTTGGAGCTGAATCATGAGAGTCATGATGCTTGGCGCTGCTTGATTCTGGAGAATCTCTGAACTGAGAAACCAGTGGAAGTCAGGGAAGAATGGAGTACGAGTCCGAGCTGGTCTTCTACTGAAGTTTGTGGCAGTGACGTGAATAAGAAGGAGATGGAGAGTTCGGTGACTGTTGGTCGAGCAAGGCATGAATCTGCTGAGTTGTTGTTGCTGTTGTCATTGAGCTGGTGCTGGCCAGCGAAGTTGCAGAAAGGAATTGGTGCGAGAGCTATTCTTTGCTTGGTCTTGTTATGAGAGGCAGGTGGCTTGAGCTGGGAATTGCGGGTGGTGTTTGGATGGAGTGAAGAATGGAGTCAATGTGTAGGCTGCGGATCGGGGAAAGAACAAGTGATGAATTGGGTGGGTTGAAGTGATTTGAACAGAGCAGGTGCTGGAGAACGTGGCAGGTTGGTGCATGAACTGAGCCAAGGATGGAAGTGGCAGAGTTTGATGGTGGCATTGCGAGTGAGTTATAAGAGAAGCACCAGGCACGAGTTTGCAAGCACAGAATGGCAAGAAACCAAGTCTGCAGAAACTAGCAGCAAACGGGTGAAAATGGCGCACCGGTGAGCCTAGCTCCAGTAGCCGGATTTTGGAACCGTAAGTGGGAATCACAATGATTCAGTGAATCACGAAGGGGGTATGAGTCGGATGCAAGAATTAATGGCCGGACATATGAGCTACGGACCACGCTTTTAGGCGCGTTTCGCAAGAACAAGGAATTGGTTTAGATGGTATTTTGTGATTGTTTGAATTGCGAGAGATATGGAGATGAGTTGCTGGGAGTGTGCACTGTTGTGATTTCCGATGACAAAAGCGGCGGAGAGATGATTTTGAGACGACCGGATTCAGCTGACGGTGACCGGATTCCGAGCGATGACGTCGGCAATTCGGCGACGCTTTTGGACCCAAAATTCCCGAGACATATTTTTCACTCCTGGGCTTGGTGGACCAACTTGGAGACGGGTTTGGAGAAGAATTAACCTAATTTTGGGAAAGTATCCTTATGGGGAGAAAAGCATATATATAGAAAACTCTTTCTAAACCTAGAAATATCTCCATTAGGAGACTTCTACTTTGGTTCTAGGGTTTCACATGATAGGTTCTTCTAAACTTTCTATGATGATTTCCAAAAACACAAGTAACTAAGTTCTTATTATTGGTTGAAGATGTAGTTGGATTTTGCAACCAAGTTATGATTTTTATGAATTAGTTTTCTCTCAATATTATCGTTCACTTTCTACGGGTTATAATAATTGCATGATTGAAGTATTGCAATATGATTGAATGTTTGTTTAGTCGAGTCTAGAATTGATTGAACTCACATCCATATCTATAGCTATTTTAGGGTTTTTCATCGAGCGATAACCTTGAATACGAGTAGCATGATATGATTCTAGGTTGTAGTGATACATCCTTGTAATCATATGTAGAAATTGACCTTTGTTCGAATTGTTTTGCGCAATGTAGTACAATTGCATTGATTAGCCTATTTCTGAAACTTAATGCTCCTAGGAATTGAACTTGATTAGCGCAAGGCGTTAGGTTATTCTTTAGGTAGATTTCACATACGTGACCCTAATGTGTGTGTTGATAACTTTGGAAATTACGGAGTATTCTTGCAATAAGGTATTCTATGGCTTTTGATGATAGCGAGATTAAATACGAATTCTATTCATATATTCATAAACTTGTTTACAATTGAAGATGAAACCTTTATCCAATATTTCACATCCTTGATTTGCGTGTTTACTTTTATTTGTTTTGCTTTTTGTTTATTTTTATTTACACAATCGAAAATTCTTCTAGGGTGTTTTATATAGGAAACCATAACAATTTGACAACCTAGACCTCTCTCTGGGATCGATCCTTTCTTTGCCCTTGCTATATTTATATTTTGAGTAGTAAGAAAGTGTAATTATATTTGTGTCGCTTCTGACGGCAGTCGATATCGAAGGTTTATTTTGAAAGAAGCCGGGAGAGCCGCGAAGATTAAAAGTACGGGTAAAAGCGTAGTTCGCAGGGTAAATCTTACGCTCCATTAACTAAGAAGCGAAAGGTCCAATCTTCTTCTCGCCTTAGCTCAAGCTCTGAATCTTCTGACGAGGATAACCATGACTCGGATCCTTCTCTCGCCAAGAAGATTCCAGTCGACCGGTTCTTACATGGATCAGTTATCTAACATCTTCTCGATCAAGTTTCCAAGGAATGGGAGATGCTCCCTAACTTCTCTTTGCGGGGCTCTCGCAAACGTGTGTAATGCTACTTTATTAGAGGGCAATAATTCTTTCAATGGAACCTCTAGAACTGTGTCTCCCGACTTCTTGAATGCACTTGGATCTTTGGTACGTATGCAAAGTATTTCCACTGTTAATTTTAAATTTTTAAATATATATATATATTAATGACTTTTCTATCTTCTTTTACAGGTTGGAAGAACTTCTTTTGTAGTTGCCTCGGATCTCGAGAGAAGACGCAACAATCTTGAAAAGAAGAATTTACAATTGAGCAAGAAGATTCAAGAATTAGAGACTGAGTCTGCGTCATCTCGCGATAAAGACGAGAGAATTCAAAAGTTAAACACCGAACTTGACTCCCAAAGGGATAGGGTGTCCACTCTTGAACGCTAATCAACGGCTTTATGGTATAAGATTTTACTTCCTTTTATCATTTCTATTTCATCGGTTGCATATTGCTGCCTAACTTATTACCTTCGGGAGATGTATATAATCTCTCAGATGAGGCTATTCTTCTCCATACATTTCACCGAACCTATGGATAATGATCTTCTTCTCGCTCACCTCAATCAATCTCTAAGTAGTTCCTCCAATAAAACTAACCTCCTTTCATTAAAGGATCTTCAATCCAAATATCATCTCTTGGAGATCGAACACGGATCTAGTTTAAATTTAACTAATCGCTTTAAACGAATGTACCTTGATTAGAGAAGAAAATCAAGACTTTAAGGAAGAAAATTAGTGATCTCATAGATGAGAACGATCGTATTACTAACGAGAGGTGCACAGGCATTAGCAGAATTCCACAAATCTCTTCTTGGCGTGCAAGTTGAACGAGATGAACTCCTTCATCAGAATACCATACTTAAGCAGCGAGAAGAGCAAGTTCGTTCTCTTCTCGTGATTAATAGTGATGATGAATTCGCCTGGGCTGCGAAGGTTTTAGATAATGCCGGGGAATAACCTAGGTGTTGATGTTAGTCTTCATGCCGAGCATACTTCCTTGATTAAAGATATGATATCTGATAGAGAAGGTTACTTATTATACCTTATTGCTTCTTACTTCTGTATATTGCTTGTAAATTGTTAACTTGTTGTTTCTTATTTGCGAGAATGCGAGAAGAGGCTTCGAGGTTAGAATTAGAGAGCTTGAATCGAAAAAGAACAACTCACAGGAATTTTCCAAAATGAGAATTGAAGAACTTCGAAACCGAAAAAGAACAGCTCGCAAAGAATCTCTCCTTTCGAGAATAGATATTCCAAGTTGAAGAAACAATTTCTAACGATGTGGAGAACTTTAATAATGATCTTTTTCGTTTTCGCAATGGAGGCATGGAGTATGTTTGTAAGGACCACAATATCCCTCTGCATTCATATCCCGTCTCCTTGAAAAGGTTCACGAGAATGCACTGTCTCGAGACGTTTACGATAGCGAGGTGGCGAAGGAGAAAATTACGGCGATGAGAATAATCAGATGAAGAATCGGATGAAGAAGAAGAATCACCAAAGAGATAACTCTTTTTGTTTTCTTTCTCGCTTGTAATATCGTACATTTACGTATCCTTATTATGGTGTATTTCTTGGATTTTTCCCCTCGAATTCAATCTTCACTCCCCTTTTTTTGGTAGTTCTTCCTTGTAATATAATTGGCTAACATTATTGATGTATAACTCTTTCGTCGAGAAGATGAATAACAATATTTCATCTTTTCCATTCCCATACTTGCCTCTGTTATTTATCTTGGATGGAAGATTTTAGTTGTCATCATGTATGTTGTTGGATAATTATTTTATTGTTATTGAAATATATCGTTGCGACGAGGTCGCGGGATTTCCTTATTATCTCGCCTTATCATTTCGGTAGTCTTTATTTTATCTCTTCTTGTTGCGACAAGGTCGCATAGCCGCCTTTTACACTTTCATGCAATGGCCCATTGACCTTGCCTTATCATTTTTGTGTGGTCTTCCAAGTCAGACCTCCCTAATTAGAGGTCTTCCCCTGCCACCTTTCATCGCGACAAAATCGCGGGGACGTCTTTACACTTGCATGTAAAGACCCATTGATCTTGTCTTATCATTTTCCAAGTATTTTTGCCTCTGCAGGATGTTTTAGTTGCGACAATATGATGTGCCTAGATATCCTTGCGAACATAAAGCCCCATGACATTGCCGTCGTGCGACGAAATCGCAGGACGTCCGTACACTTTCGTGTAAAGACCCATTGATCTCGCCTTACCTTCCCGCGTTAGTATTATTGCCTCTGCAGATAATTGCACAACTATGACAAGCCTAAATTCTCTTGCAAAAACATAGCCTCATGACATTTGCGTCTGTTTTGATACTCCCCCTAATGGAGAGCATCGCCCTTATCATCTCCCGGTTGCCCCTTCAAGGAGGCGAAACATCGGCCATACAAGACTAGCTCCTCCCATCCGGTCTTAACAACAACCGATTGTTTTTCGCAGCCTCTTATCCCTTATACCTATAGGGTTTATGGTTACAAGGCTGCACCCTAAGTGGAGTTTTCTTCGGGCGAGTGCAACATATGCCAAGACTTACCAAGAATGGCCGGGGTAGGTTCATCCATCCCGGGCACTCGGCTCAGCCGTGTACCTCGGCGCCTTGAGCATACACGGACTCCTAAGAAGAGACCCTCGGTCGCCCATCCAGGGTATAACCTACATATATAGTTGGGAATCAAGGTACCTCTTCCTGATAGGCTTTCATGGGCCCCAAATTTTCATGACTCGGGCTTCGGGAGCGGTGTAACCTTCCCCGAGCCATGTCGAGAGATACCCCCTTATATGACGCACTTTAGGTCTTACATTTGCCTCTTACGAAATGTTATTCGCGAACTAGGGTGTACGCCATAAAGGTTCGTCCCATTCTTTTACTCATTCATATTTGTTAAATCATTCAATCATTCATGTTTCATTATTTGTTGATACTTGTTTGCGAAGTATTCGCACAATTCCTATTTTCATTTTCTTTCTTAACTGAATTCCCATATACTCTTGTCTGCGAGATTCTCGCACATCATTACTTCAATTGCTACTTTTTCTCCTGTTTTTGTTGATTGTTCACTTCTTATGCCTTTTGTTCCTCATATCCTTTGCTTCTTTATTACCATAACATTCGCCTGTCTCTAGGCACTCACCTCGCGAGGTATGTTCGATCCTTACTTCTATGGCATCCACCATCAATTTTTCCTTTCTCTGCTCATCTCTCACATGTTGTTTCCAACCTTTTCTTTTGGCATTTCTTTCTTCGACTTTCTACATCTACTTCATGACATTGTTGCGACTCCTTCCAATCTCCCCGTATAATACCAATGCCATTTGGATGTGGAAATTTTATACATTGATGATATGTTGATGCGACTCCCAAGATTTCATGAAGCCATGGCCTCCCAATCAGCGCATTGTATGGAGATTCCACGTCAACCACACAGAATAAAATATCAGTTGATAATCCTTGTAGAGGTATTCTCATGCGAACCTCTCCCTTTGGTTTGTTTGCGAGTGCCATTAAAGCCATATATCTTGTATGTAGAGGGATCAAATCCTCATCTTTTCCTCCCATCGTCTTGTAAGTATGGTAGAGAGAATATTCACCGAACTTCCGGTGTCGATTAAGATTCGGTTGATCGCCCAGCAAGCTTCTGCCTCATCATCTTCTCCACCACCTGGTTTCGGGTTAATCTCTAGTTTCACAACCAACGGGCTATCATGTGTTTCTCTTCCTTTTGGCACTTCATCTGCAGAGAAAGAAATAGTCTTCATTTCCACTTTTCTAACTGCGTCGTTCTCGCTAGGCTCATTATTTCTTTATCATTAGCATCTCTCGCAAAGACTCTACTGAGCACGTTGTCATGAAAATCTTCGATTGTGCGATAGGAGTGGACGATAGAGTTGCAATTCAAGTTTTTAGCTTTTGTTCCGACCTCTATCACAA
This sequence comes from Papaver armeniacum, assembly GCA_023531295.1. Lineage (NCBI taxonomy): Eukaryota > Viridiplantae > Streptophyta > Magnoliopsida > Ranunculales > Papaveraceae > Papaver > Papaver armeniacum. Next base: position 45,207 of record JAJJWW010011937.1, on the reverse strand, counting down.
ATGTTTCCTTTCCTTTCGCCGACACCGTTCATGTGCATTTAAATTGGTGGTGGTAATGTCTGGCCTTTTCTTCCCCCTTTAGAAAGTGATTCAGACTTCCCTTGATCAATCATCCTGAGAATAATTCTCTTTACGTTTTGCGGTCGTTTGTTTGATGTCCATGGAAGCGATGGTAAGAACAAAACTCATGACTTCGTCGCTTGGTGGTGGTTCCATCCCCAGCGTTCCAAGGTGCTGGTACATCTTCCATCACAAGTATAGCTTCCCAGATCTTTTCCACACTAGCATTCAGTGGAGGCATCTTAATTGGTTCCCATACTATTTTGCGACTTCTCCGCCCTCCATGGTTATATTGCTTTCGTCCACCGTAAGTTTCTTGCACATGATCTAGCCTCTGAATCTTATTATTGCTTTGTTACGGTTGTAATAGTTCCTTTCTTGTTCAAACTCCTCCTGGTCATGGCTTCCCATGGCTACTATCTTCATTGTCCCTCATCGACCTTCCCGCATCTTTGTCCTTGCGAAGTGCTCGCCACCAGTATTTATGAATTGAGGTAACAAGCTTGCGTTCGCACATTCGAGTTTGTGTTCATGACGGATAAGAATTCATTTCATTCTGTCTTTCTTCTAAGGCGATATATTCTTCCCGTAACTCTAGCAGTTCTGCCATCGTGATTGTATTTTTGACTCTAAAATTTGAATGTATAACAAGTTAGTCGCGAAGAGAGCATTCACAAATGAGAGAATGAGATATCTTTCCTCAACCCGTCCCGCCATTTCGCTACACATGGTTCTCCATCTTATTGTCAACGCCTCTTAAGCTCTCCAACCCTTTGTTTCAACCCGAATACATCTTCAATACACAGTCGTGAAGAGTTGTTACTTATGTATGCTCCCAGGAATGTGGCTTGTAAATGATTGAATGACGTGATTGTGTTCCTTGGTAGACCCTCAAACCATTTTAGTGCTTCTCCAATTAGGCTTGATGCGAAATATTTGCACAGTATAGCATCATGATTCTCCCTCCTCAACATACACCTCATATAGGCCTTGATATGTTGTCTGCGCGGAGGTTGTTCCATCGAAGATGTTTGTTAATGCGGGAAGATTGCACTTAGGAGGTATTCCTCCCATCTCTGTACTTCTAGCGTGAAGGGATTCTTCGCGGCTTCTGTAATGGCTTCATCCAATTGTTTCCTTCCTCCTTCCCTTCTATTGTTCACAATCCTCTCATTTAATCGAGTTCTCTTAAAATTTGTTCATTTGCCTCGAAATTTGATTCTACTGGTCTTTTTAGCTCGCTTCTCTCCTTCTTCGCTCATGCCCTGTTTTGACCTTCTTGCTCGTTATTTTCTTCTCTCCTTTCCTGCGACGCTCTTCTTCGTTTCTTTCCTCAATTCGCACGCCATTATATCGGTTGTTCTCTCTTCTTGGCTGTCTCTCAGCTCTCATCTGCACCCTCTCATATTCTTCATTAATATTTCTGTTGGTACGATTCTGTTCCCTTCTTCTTTCGCGGTTGTCATGGTTATTCTGTCGGATTGCTTCTTCCATCTCTTGGTTTTCCATTTCTGCTCTTATCATTTCTCTCTCGCGAGCAGTAGCGCTTGTTCAATGTAGTGTCTCTCAATGTCATCCTCGATTTCTCGGTTTCTTCTCAATTCTTCTCTCCCGTGCAAGATTATTCTCCCTTCGGCCCATTTGGGTCATTCGGTTCTTGGAGTTGCATGTTTCCTTGATTTTCCTATTCCGCTCATTTTGAAGATTTTCGGGTTGAGGAATATAACGATCTTCTATTTCCCTTCTTCTCTCGCCATGCTCTATACTCGGATTTTGTGTTTCTTCCTCGGTACTTTCTGTTGGTAAAACTCTCCTTCTTTCTTCCCCATTCGATCTTGAACTTGATCTCACGCTACTTCTAGATCTCCTATTTTGCAACCTCATATTTTCCATCCTCAATTCATGATTAAATGTATCTTGTCAAGTTTGCTCGTTCTTCGCCTCTACCGTCTCTCTTCGTGTATTGTTTGTCTCAATCTTTCTAATCTTTGCGATTTCTTCGTTTTCTCCATTCATTCCTTGCTCTCCTTGTCCATTGTTCACTCGCCTTCTTTGCTCCTCTTCTCTCTCGTCTTCAGAATCGGACCTCAAGTATGTACACTTACTCTATCATAATCCACGGTAGCGTTTGCTCTTTTTGGGAGATTGGTGGTTGGTTTTGATCTTCTCCATCGTTCTCATATTCATCCTTGACGATTCTCTGTTTCATTCCTCCTTTCTCCAGCAAGTCTCCCACTTCTTCTTCAATCGTTGGTGGCCCTTGTACATTTCTTCTTCTAGCCATTTTTCTTTTCCAATGAATTCTTGAGTACCTTCTCCAAATCTTTTCTCTGTTAACCCAAATTCCTTCCAATTTCTACGTCAATCTCTGCTCGGTCCATTGTTTAGCGCATATGTAGTAATGGGATTTCCCACACTACACCCCTTACTCGATTTTGCTTAATTAATCCATTGAAAGATGTAAGATCAAGGATATTTATTGATTGAATTCATGAAGTGTTTTACACAGGAAAATAGAATTACACTTAGAAGTTAAAACACTCTCAAACTTTCTCTCTCCTAATGACTTGCCCAACAATTCCAAAGAGATCTCTCTCTTACAGACTCATTTAGCCCTTTATATAGGGTAATACATAGTGGATGACAGCTAAGCTCCCCTTTATTTTCGGGGAATGTCTCGCGAAGTGTCGCAGTACACAAACATTCACTCTCGCGACACTTTTAACCCTCGCCGTCTCACGTCTTCTTTATGTTTTGCTGTCGTTATTCATTGCGTCGTTTATTTTATCTCCCTGCGACTCCTCGCGACGCCGTCGTTCATTAATCCCGCGAGCCTTGTACGTTTGCGATATTATGATCCTACATTAAAGTGAATATCTACTTTTTAAATATTACTGTTAGTGATCATTTTGTATTTTTTTTCTCAATAGATCGATAATCCAAGGCCATAATTTAATCATTTAGGAGAACTTAATAGTGGATCCAAACTAAATATAGGAATTGGTCTCATAGTTATCATTTTGTAATTTTTATCTATAGATCGACAATCCAAGGCTATAAGATTTAGTCATGGAGGAGAAGGTAGGAGTGGATCCAACTGAACATGGGAAATGGTCTCGTCATATTAAGCGCCATGATGGAAAAAACTAGACTAAGCATGGGTTGCATAGTCGTTGGTAGATATAATTACGTACATTGAGTGACCAAGAAGTGAGGTCCCATCTTTAGTTTCAACCAATCTTTATTTTAAAGTATAACAAAAGAGGAAAAAAAAGGCAATTACAATTAATTCTTCAGCAAGGTGGGCTAAAGTATGCACATAAATTGAAATTATTAGAGAAATTCACTATGTGGTTCATTGATTACCACTGGTGCCATGGATCGCATTTACAATGAGACTATGGTGAAAATGAATGGGACGTAATGTTTATTTTGTAAGATATCCACGCCTTGTGAACTCCGACAATGCCAAGATGACAAGGAAATGTGTTGGCTCATGCTAAACTTGATGTTTGATGAGCTTCCCAGGTCCACAATAAATTTTTATAACTTCTAACACATTGTGGCATCTTTTTTCCATGACTCGATCAACAATTTTGAACTCCAAACATTCTCTCAAAAGTACCTTTGAGATACTTTTTTTTTCTTCATTTCCTCTCTAGTTACTTTTGGATGGATTAGATATTCCTACTTTGTCTTTGACCTACACATTTAGATCTTCCTAAATTTTGCGATGATTTCTTACTAATTAATTGAGCACTTCTTAGAGCATACCCACCGAATACTTTGTCTGATTTCTCAAATACAATATTTCTTTTCTTGCCTTGGGAAGGCCATATAAAAAACTCATCTTATAACTCTCTAACTAAATCTCTTAAAACATCATCCAACTCTTAATACCCTAAAGAGGAAGATGTACATAAAACAGAGAGATCTAAAGAGATAATGAAGAACACCAATGAACAACAATTAGTAAACAAATAATGAAGGACACCAAATAAACAAGGGAAGAGAATAACAACAAAATACGATGTTTTAAAAACGTTACATAACAACACACATTGAACAAATTAATAAGAATACACACAGCGTCAATATCAAATTAAAAGGAACATACTCACTAAAATACACAGAACATCACGATCAAATTAAAACACACACAACAACAGGATCAATGGTTCTTAAAGCATTACTAACACCACAATGTTCTTCTAACACCACACCCTTCTTCAAGGGTTATTTCTCCCTCCTACCGTCTCAATGAAAATATATGTAACTATCTGTGATACAATTATGTGATGGAATTATAACAGTAGAAGAGAGTTGATATCTCGGTCCTCTTAGTTATGAGTGTGAATACATGCATATACACAATTATTGGTCGTGTATTTCTTGTACCATGGCATTAATGGACTTCCTACTATTATCGTAGAAATATTCTTGATATCTAGAAGGCATCAATCGATTTGTTAGTATGTATTATCCATTCTTTAACATGATTGAGCATGTTTCGACCAAAAAACGTGATATATAGGAAAAAAACACATTTTTATATATTTTTAAAATAACGGTGTTATAACGAGTTAACTAGAAAATAAAAAAATTAAGATATGCAATTGCTACCTAACGGTTATAACGTGCGTGAAACCAGTTATAACGGGTCTAATAACGTTGTTACAACGATTTATATATTTTATTCTATTATTTTAAAGATTTTAATTGTAAGTTTTAATCTTTATTTTTTTATTTTCTTTTTTGTTAAAATTACTATAAGAAACAAAACTCATACAAAGCTTTTGGTTGGTAACCTAGCAACAAGCTGGGCTCCAACTCCTCTTTGAATAGCAACGCCTAATCTATAAAAAATAAAACTACCTACGCCACTACTAGCGTCATTACTAAATAAACAATTCCTTAGACGCTTGAAAAAAACCAGAGTATCCTCACCAAGTTCCCCTAAGGTAGAGAAAGCTAGAACACCCAAACCATATCTATGTGCAGCACACTTGTACGAGTATTTGGCACGTTTACGTGAAACCGCACCAGAAATAGCCTTGCCAGGGACAAAGGAACGAACACCATCACCAGTGAATGGAGAGACACCCGTAACATCCATAAAAACATCTTTCCATTTTCCCAGTTAAGAACAAGGATATCATCGGGCTTTAGATCTCTGCCATCATCCGTTCGAAGACCGAGAGAAATCTCCTTGCGCGCAGGCACATTGGCTTTGTAACAAATGCCAATGACAACATCACGAACAACATCATGGCGGAACTTATATCCAATATCATTAGCACAATGAAGCACATGATCTCCAAAAACGTCCATAGATTTGTTACAACTTGGGCAGAAACTATTCTCAACAAATAGAGGAATACCAAGGCGATAACAAAGCACAACTCTAAATTATCTAGGTCCGAGGCATTGATTAATCCCATTAACGGGAACCGCCAAAAGATAATCTTGTGCATGCTTGATACAGTTACATTGACATAGGACGGAGTCTCTTATAGACATATGGAATTGGTCTTGGATTTGCTTCTTAACTGCATCAAAATAAACTACTGCCAGGGAATGCATGGAAGGGGGGCAGTATCATCGACACAGTAAGTAGACGGTAATCCACATACCTGGGTGAAGGTCTGAAGAGCCAACTGATAAGCTGAACCTCTGTCCGTTGAGAATAAATCACCAGGGATCACTTTCTGCACTGAAATAGTCTGGCTCTAAGAAGCAAGAAAACAGTAAGCACGAGTGTCAGCCATGGTGTAAATACCAATTCCGTCATCTTTAATAGGTAAGGTAGCTAATCTCTTATGTAGAGGACCAAAACCCGCACCATCTCCATTGATTAGAAGCCTCAAATACTGATACAACTGGTCATCAAAAAGATCGGTGGCAGATTGCAGGGCAGCAGGATTGGTAGTTCGCATTGCAAAATAAATTCTAGATACACCATTACAGTTACGAAGTAAAAGCATCTCACTTTGGGGATCCGTGAGTTTTTTGATCTCCTCCATTAGTTGAACAGTTTTGTGCACCATGCTCAACAACATGTCGCTAATAAAGTCCATATCTAAACTCACTGGGCCGCCCAAAAGTTTAACACCCTTAGAAGGTCTACCAATATCCGAGGGGAAAACACCATCTGTTGTACTCACAGGATCGGGGAAGGCCAAAAGACTTCCGTTTTCTTGATATTGAGGTGTAACCCCATGCTAGGTCCTTTAGTTTCAATTATACGCAAAGCCTTAGCTACCTCTAATGTATCACCAACAATTGTACCATCATAAAGGTACCATGCGTGCAAATCGAGTGTGCAACGAGAAGCAATAGTCTTCACTCAAGGGTGAAGTGTCAATGCAAATAAAAGGGACCGAGGGGATCACCTTGTTGCACACCAAGTGTAGAAGACAAAATATATTGGGCATAATAAAGCTTAGCTGGACAAAAGTAGCAAAATTCTGCAATGAGAAATACCTGGACAATGAAGGCGGACTTCCTTGATGAGCTGAGATCTGCTCACCATGTTGAAAGCATAAGAAAAGTCAATTAGCAACATTGACATTTTGTCCGAATGGCCCTTCATCTCTAAAAGGCGATTTACAGCATGTAAAATACCTTCCCCTCCTACAGGAACTCCAACCCAAAATTGGTAATCTCCTAAATAAGAGGTCATGTCCTTTCCAACAGCAAAAGCAGCCACCTTGGAAACCAATCTACACCAAACCGTACCAACTGCAATGGGCCTAAGACCTCCTCTCGGCTTGAGCAAAGGTGTCAACGGTGCGCTAGCAATGTATTCGCCTAATTCACTAGGGCATTTTCCAGCCACCCAAAGGTTGACAACCCCAAAAATAGACAAAAGCAAGTTATCCGCCACTACTGCCGCCGCTCCACTAAGAACATTGACTAAGTGCTGCGCTCGTAGACCATCACGACCACACAACGTACCTTTAGGGAAACTTTTAGTAGCTCCCAAAACATCCTTGGAGCCTACAAAAGTAGAATCAGCAGTGATATCATCCATGGGAACCTCAGGAGGGGAGGCCAACGGATGTTTGTCCAATAAGTCAACATAAGTCTTCTCATCATAAGGGGCGACACTTGAAGAGGATAACACTCGTATCGCAGCTGCAAAGTGCCCTGCATTAATCTTCTTTTGACAAGCTATTACGTTAGCTGTTTGCTGCTTCTCAACTGCCCTCTTCTCATCAGACTTCTTAGAACCCCACCGAACCGGCTGCTGGAGCAACTTGTTCACTAAAGTGAAGCAACCATTGGGTTCCTTCCAAACATTAAGCGCTTGAAGGATTGCCGCTACTTGTGATCGCTTACGATTACCCGACTTCCTTTCAGAGGAATATTTTGATAGAGCGACAGGGTGCAAATGGGAAGAAACAGAAAACGTATCCAACCTGACAAAGTGGAAGGACTCGCTAAAATCCGGTCAAGACATGCTTTGAGGGCTCTCGAAAAAGCAAGCCTGCACTTGTGTGGGATGCAGGAGACAGTGGGTAATTGTCGTTGAAACACATCGTTTAGAAAATCAGTAGAGAGAATCTCTACAACGTCATTATCATCTCCCCCTGAAATCAAAGGAACCACATCTTCTAAACTCACAGCTTGCTCTTCCGGTTTGTTCAAACCATGAATTAAGAAATCTGCTCCTTCCCCATTGAAAGGCCCTGGAATACAATCGTATGCAGACCCTTCACGCCCCTTACATGATTTTGTCCAAGCATGCACATACAAGCACCTGCTACAGAACCACATGCGCAGGTTGCATAGAACCTTCTCCAGACCATGATACACATCCGAGTCCCTAGCAATCAAGTCTCTAACCGTGTTCTTGCTGGTTTCCGAGAAGAGGTGTTTGTCATGAAGGTGTTTCAGGAAAGAACCCTTAACATAACCTTTTACATGAACTCCATCTGGGCATCCATGGATACTCTTGAAAGGACAGTGGCAAACATTGTCTGAGATGACTGCAACTGTCGAAGGAGATGTGGTAAAGGGTACTGCTAATGTCAAAGAGGTGATATAAGATGCCTGGGAAGATGGCGTGTGCAGTAATGCACGGTAAGAGGTCCGTGTAGACCTAAGCATGGATACAAAATTAAAACCCTAAAATAGAAAAACGACTAGAACCCTAAAAACAAAAAAACGCGACAACGAAAACAATCAAAAACGGTCGAAAAAGGAAAAATCGTGGTAAAAATCAAAGGGAAAACCAATTCAAAGAGAAAGTAGGACGAATTCATGGTGAATCCGAGATTGGAATGAGTTTCCAATCACCCGAGTGAATCGCCAGAGAGAAAACATGAGAGAAAACTAGTAATGGTTGTGACGGGCATGAAAACGGGAAAAATGGTATAGAGGACTCACGTTAATGTTATTTAGAAGAAAAGAAAATACAAAATTCAATTTTTTAAAAACGGTTATAATGATTCTAACTAACATCGTTATGCCCTATTTATCGGTACTATTTACGGTGATCCTTACATGACATGTTGCATGGCCATTTTTCAAACCTTGATGATTTTTCTTTTTTCTTCTTCTCGAATAATAACTCAAGGAACAAGTGATGGGAAGAGGGTATTATACCACTTTGCAATCATTGCAATAAAGATATTTCTGGAAGATTTATATCAAAATGTCCCACTTTCTTAATATTACCGTTAGTGATCATTTTGTGTTTTTTCTCAATGGATCGATAATCCAAAACCATTAGATTTAGTCAATTAGGAGAAGGTAGGAGTAGATTCAAGCTAAACATGAGAGTTTGGTCGCATAGTGATCATTGTGTAAGTTTTCTATATACATCTACAATCCAAAACCATAAGGTTTGTCATTGAGGAGAAGGTAGGAGTGGATCCAACAGAAAACGAGAATTATTCTCATCATATTACGCCACCACGATGACAAAAACTAGACTAGGCCCGGACAACATGCTCGCTGGTACACTGATATACTTACGTACATTGAGTTACCAAAAAGTGAGGTCCCATATCTAGTTTCAACTAATCTTTATTTTTCAGTATAACCAAAGAGAGTAGAAAGAGGAAATTGCAATGACTTCAGCTGATGCTTCAGGAAAAAAAATACTTTTGCAGGGTGGGATAGTGTATGGCACAAGAACTAAAATTATTAGAGAAATTTACTGTGTGGTCCATTGGTTGCTATTAGTGCTATGATTTGTATTTTAAAGTGAGATTAGGGTAAAAGTGAATGGTTCGTAATGCCTATTTTGTGAACTTTAACAATGCCATGCTGACAAGAAAATCAATAATTATTAAAACATCTACTACAAATGGTAAAGTGATATTGTCATAAATTCTAAAACAATCTTCCTCTTTTGATCTCAATCCTTGAATTATTCTCACAATTTCCAATGCTACCTAAAAATTCTTATTACTTGTCCATTGATTTGTTCTAATCAGGTTAAGAAGCTTTAGTTTGTCTTATATCTACACTACCCTTATTCTTTTGTGTAGGTTTATTGTTAGAATTTAACTTCTTAGACTAATTTTAAAAGCCTTATTAGTTTCATCTCAATTTTAATGTAGGAATTACTATTTAGTCCAATTTTTCATGACCCAGTTAATGGCTAGTCCACCCATGAAAAACATTTACTCGTTAGTCCAATTATTTACTCGTTAGTCCAATTATTTACTCGTTAGTCCAATTATTTACTCGCTAGTCCAAAAACTTTGTGGAGATTATAAAGTGTGTTTTCTAAATGCCTAAAACACCCTTACAGATCTAATTAGTATCAACACATGCAAATATTATTAGTAATATGTTACTACATACTAGTAGTATCAATATGGTCATACTACATATCAATATGTACTATATTAATAGTAAAAAAGAATATGTTACTCGTAAATTAAGTAACTACTCTACTATACTAGTAGTAACATGTGTACTAGTAATATACTAGTAGTAACTAATACTATACTAGTAGTACTAGTAGTAACTAGTACTATACTAGTAACATATTAATATGTAATATCGATATATAACATACTACATACTAATATGACACTACATATTAATATGTAGTATCAATATATAACATACTATATTAATATGTATATCAATATTTATATATAATATCAATATATAACATACTACATACTAATATGACACTACATATTAATATGTAGTGTCAATATATAACATACTACATATTAATATGTAGTATCAATATATAACATATTTCTACTAGTAACATATGTTACTACATACTACATTTGTTCTATATATGTTACTACATATTTTACTACATACTACATATTAATACTAGTATACTACCAGTTACTAGTATTAATACTAGTATATATGTTACTACATATTACATATGTTGCTACATATTACATATGTTACTAATAACATACATAGTATATTATATGTTAGGGTTAGTAGAGTAATTTTACTCTTTTCAAATCTTTTTTGGACTAGGGAGTAAATGTTGTTTCCCGCTGGACTAGCCACTAATCCGGGTCGGGTTTAGTGGACTAAACAGGAAATCTCTCAATTTTAATCTGTCCTGTGTTTTTTTTGAGAAACTATTTGTTTAAACTATGAAGATCTTAGCTTGGAATGCCCAAGGTCGTGGATCAAAAAAAAAAAAAAAAAGAACAAGACAACATTTCAATTTTTTGGTTAATTTCGAGAACTATGATGTGGTCTTCTTATCGAAAACAAAGAAAAAAAGATTTGTGGTACGAAATTTTCTATCTTGCTTCCCAAATGTTTTCATTGTTGACCCAGTGGGCATAGCAGGAGGACTTCCTATGGCATGGGTGGATGGTTTTAACTTTGAAATAGTTCATTCTAGTTCTAATATGATTAGTCCTAGTTAAAACCAATTTTTCTGATAAAGAATGGTTGTTAACATGAATTTATGGCTCACCCTATAAACTACTCAAATTAGACTCTTGGAAGATATTTCAACAAGAGTAAATTATAACAAGATAGCTTGGATGGTTATAGGGGATTGTAACTAGATCATGAGTAAAGAGGATAAACAAGGAGGGGCACCTTTTGTTGAAAGTGAAGTAGAACCTTTCAAAAGACTCCTTGTTAGATCATCTCTAGAGGATTTTGGTTACCATGGAGCTAATTTTACATGAAATAATCATAGAGATGGAAATGAAAATATATAGGAAAGCTTGGATAAAGCCTTTGTTATTGTGGAATGGAAAAACAAATTCTGAGAATCCTCTCTTAATGTTCTAGTTTCAAGTAGGATCCGATTATTCCCTCTCTTGGTAAACATGGAGGGACATGAAAAGAATAAGTATGTTTTTTCTTTTGAATTTTTCGATACCTGGTTGAAAGATCAATCTTGTTTAGATTTGATAAACTCGTGTAGGATGAAGGAAAGTTCTAACCCAACTGATTCGATGATTTTCAATCATAATTTGGGTAATCAATTAACATTTTGGAGGAAAAATATATTTGGTTTACCAACAAAGAAAATTAGAAAACTATTAACAGAAATAGGAAACTTGAAAAAACTAAAATTAAATGCAGTTTCGCAACAATTGATTAATTCTAAAATGCTTAGTTCACTAAAACTGTATGATACTGAAAAAAGATATTTCTAAACAACTATCAAGAGATAATATAGTTAACCTAGGGGAAAGAAGTACGGGATATTTCCATTTGAAAACAATGAAAAGAAGAAAAATAATAAATAAAATTGATTGTCTTTTGAATGTTGATTCTAAATAAAGAACTAAAAGATAAGAAGGAAATAGCTATAAAACTAAAAAATTTATTTGAAAATCTTTTTAAGGAAATGTGGAGAATGAAAATATTTTCTCTTATCTTTCAAACAGAGTGACAGATTTACGATAATAAGACCTTAATGGCTTTACGCACTCATGAGTAAATTTGGGAGGTAGTAAGAAATATGAAACCAAATAAATCGCCAAAACCTGATGGTTTCCCGGTGTATTTTTCCAAACATAATTGGTCCTTGGTTGGTGATCAACTGGTGGGCTTAATTAAGGATTTTTGGGTAACAAAAAAATTAAACCCTGAACTAAACAAAACTTTTGTGTTCTTAATTCCTAAATGTAAAGAACCAAAATCTGCTTATGTTTTTAGACTGATTGGTCTTTGTAACATACTTTACAAAGTAATATCTAAACTGTTAGCTATTAGAATGAAAGGTAAACTTGATAAGCTAATTTCCCCATAGCAGTCGGCCTTTCATTCTAACAGACAAGTTTCTGATAACATAATAGTAACACATGAGTTAATTTATGCAATGAATCATAGGAAAACTAAAGAAAAGGGGTTAGGAAAACGAAAGCTTTCGACAGAGTAAGTAGAGACTTTTTAACAACTGGAATGGAAAAAATGGGTTTTTTTTTAAAGACTGGTGTACTTTAATTAGCCAATGCATCTCAACTGCATCAATTGTAGTTCTTCTAATGGCAATGCATGTGAGTTTTTCAAACCTACAAGTGGCTTAAGACAGGGGGATCTATTGTCCCCCTATCTGTTCCTTATACATATGGAGGTTTTATTAAGATTTTTAATATCTAAAGAAACTCCAAAGAAATTCAAGAGAGTTTGTTTTTAAGAGGATAGGTTTTGCAATTCAAAAGGGGCTTGCGGCGCAGCTTGTTGCTCGCTTGCCTGCTATGTAGGTGTTTTTTATGATGTACTATCATTATTCAAGGATTAAAAATAAGCATGAATAATACTCCAATTTCCCATCTTTTCTTTGTTGATGATTGACGGATCTTCACAAAGGCTAACCTACAAAGCTGCAAAAACTTGTTGAATGCTCTTCATGAGTTTAGTATGGTATCGGGACAAATGGTAAATTTTTAAAAGTCATAATTTTCTTTAGTAAAAAAATAATCATAAGCTGAAAAAAAAAATGATGTTCAAACTGCTAAAAATAAAGAAAATAGATATCAAGGACTCCTACCTGGGAGTTCCTTTTTATTAATAAATCTAAGTCAAAACTTTGACTTCACAAAGTGAGTAGAATAGAAGAAAGGATAAAAGGTTGGAAAAGCAAAATTCTTAGCCAACCAAGTAAACTGACTCTTAACAAATCAGTCCTTTCTAGCATGTCAATATACCAAATGGAATGCTTTAAACTCCCAAAAAACTTACTGCTATAATAAACTCTATCCAAAGTGCAATTTGGTGGGGAAAAGATTCTAATACTAAAGGGCATTACATTAAATCTTGGAAATTCATGTGTAAGCCAATCTCAATGGGAGGTTTGGGCTTTAAAGATGCGGAAAAAATGAATCAGGCAATGTTAACTAAGATTGCATGGAGAATCATCTCAGAACCTAATTCTTGGTGGGTTAAGATGTTCAAAAATAATCTTTTTTGGCTTTAAAAAAGGTTTTGAAATCCTCTTGGATGTGAAACTGTATTGTTCAGGGAGCTAATTTAATTATTAAGTACACTTGTTGGAAGGTTGTGGATGGACAGTCTATAAATATATGGACTGACCAATGAATACCAGATTTAGAAATTACTCTAGATCAATTTTTTTCCGAAAGGAACTCTATTAAAACTTGTATGAGATCCGATTAAACCAGATACTAATAGGTGGAACCAAGAAATCATCATTGCTTCTTTTCCTTATATAATTGCTCAATCCATACTGAATATAAAATTGTTTGTGGATGTGAATGATACCTTAGATCAGGATAAACCAAGATGGAAGCTAACTAGGAATGACATTTTTACGCTTAGATCTTTGTATGATAGACTATATGGTAAACATGAATGAAATAATGTTACGTAGATATTTTGGAAGACTCGGATGCTTCAAAGAATTAAACTGTTTTTATGTAAATGTATGAATGATACCTTGCTGTAAAGAAATTCTCGGTCGACATATGCATTATGTAGATAATAAGTGTATTTTCTAAAAGATAAAATAGAAACTGTTCATAATCTTTTGTTCGATTGCTGGTATGCAAAGTCAATATGGATGTAACCACCTTTTGCTGGTGAAGGTCCATCTAATACTGTAAGAACTTCTTTCATTGAATATTATAATTGGTGGCAATTACAGGGAGACAAGGTAATAGAAATTAATGCTACAAAATGCTGGTTTATCTGGAAAGAGATGTGTAATAGGATTTTTGAGGAGAAAAATGCTTCTTCTTTACAAACCTCTATTATAATTCAGAGACACTTAAACTTCTGGAGTTGTAATGAAATAAACTTGATAACAGCTAATGCTTGTCCTATAATAAAGCAAATTCAAAATGTTCCTTGAAAATTCCCTGAACATCACTGCTTTAAATTAAATTATGATGCATCTTGGATTTCATAGGCAGTCTTTACTGGTTTTGGACTAATTCTAAGAGATGATACAGGTAATGGAAGAGCAGCTAAGTCAGGAGTATTTTTTGTTGCAAGTGCGAAAAAAGCAGAAGTTGTAGCTCTCTTGCATGGAGCAAAGTGGGCCAAAAATCAAGGTTTGGCACATTTATGGATGGAAGGAGATTGTGGGATTTATCAAAGGAAAGACAATAATGATGGATTGGAGGAACCAAATTCTAGTCAAGGAGGCAATGCAAATCTTAGCTGAATGCAACAACTTTTTGGGGTTCAAATTTGTTCACAGATCTGGCAAGTATGTGGCAGATAAGCTAGCGATGGAGGCAAGAAAATCTTCCATTTTCAACAGTTGGGAGGAAGATTTACCAGCCTTCTTAACTATGTTTATTAGATTAGATAAGTTAAGTAATCAAGAAGAAGGTAATAGTACTACCAATAGGTTGTTGTCTCAAACTCAGAATAGGGCATGTCCTGTATTGATAGCATGACAACAATATTTATTTTGTTTTTTGTCTGGTTTTAGTAATGCAATCCCTTATTCTCAAAAAAAAAAAAAAAAATCTACCTCTTTTGAGGAAACATATTATTGTAGATAGTTTAAAAAGTTGTGCAAGTGGTAAGTATGACTTTATGGAATGTAAGATCTCTTGTAATAATGCAAGGAAAGCTACAAATGATATTATGTCCCGTGCAAATGGAGAGGCGGTTAATGGAACTTAGCGAAAAAATTCTATCCAAAGTGGTAAGGACCGGGCATTTCGAGACGTATTTTATATGTTGGGTTAATGAGCAAGGGCGAGTCGGACCATTGCAAGTGCAAGGAAGGCGCTTACTTACCCTACTGGGACAACTCTCAATTCTTTTTTTATTTGTAATATGGTATTTGAAGACCATTGTTACACATTAGCCTACTTTAAAATTTTGAGATTTTGTAAATTCCTAACTCCACCCCCATTAGTGGCCATGGTCTAGGTTTGCTAGTGATAGCATTTGTCAATGCCATAGCCGTGGCCAAGGCATTGCTAGTACTGGTACTGGCCAATGACATGGTCGTGGCTAAGGCGTTGCTGGCGCTAGCACTTGGAAGTGTTATGGCCATGGATGAAGCAGTTATATTGGCATCGACGTCTTGTCATATTTTGCCACAAAGGCCTGTACACATGCATGCATGGCTTGCGTCATAGTGTATTCTGACATCATGGCATACTTAGTGCTTCCCAATGTTGCATGAAATATGGTGTTGCTATTAATACTGGTTCGGTGTCATGTTTGGCTGAGACGACATTTAAGTTTTGCGATGACATCGTATTATGAAAATCAGGTATATGCAACATGTTAGAAGAATTCAGCTGTAAAAGTTATGCGACTCGAGACAAGTTCAATATTACTTAATAAGGTTCTAAATATATGAAACAAGTTCAAGGAATTCAGTTGTGGGATTATTGCAAATCGAGAATAGGTTCAATATAGTATCCGTTTAAGAACAAAAATATGTTCGAACTTATATTTCGTATAGTTGGAGAAAACCTAAAGAGGAATTAAAACTAGCACCAGTGACATTCTGACGACAACATTGCTCTATACTAGTGGAAAATCCATTTAGGAGTTGTCCAATCAGTGTAGATTCAATATAGAGTGGAGTACAATATAAGAACGAATATACTCCATAAGTATATATAGAATATCGAGTCCAAATGGGTGAAGCCCTAGCACATATACACTCATAGATATGTCTCTAATACAAGTACATAGGCGAATTCACAAGTTAAACCACCATCAACAACCACTAACTTTTTTGTTCGTGAACCCGTATGTACATTCGAATATGAATTTCGTATTCAAGATTGTAAAACAAGAAAACTTTGATATGATCAATTAAGATACAAATCTACAAGGTCAACCTAGTATGTAATTGAACCTTCAAGTTCAAATTCAATCAAGATGAAGTCTTGTATGATCTATATTCTAATATATGAATTCAACAAGAATAAGTCCTGTAATCTTTAACATCAAGTTAAAAAACTATATAGGTTAATTAACGTACTACTTGTGATGTTTTAATTACACTTTGGTAAAACAATATAATACGAAAATAAGTAGCGCAAGATAATAGATTATTTATTTATTTTGAACTGAAAGCTTCATTAAATGATTAAGTTATTACGGTTCTAACAATTAAGTGGGAAAATAACCCCATTTCTATCATCCATTACAATGTTAGAACCAAAGTTCGAGCATGTATTATCCCAAATTCTCGGTTGTTAATGTCATTGGGATTTTTAAATGACGAGGGTACCCAAGTACACCACAATCTTTTCGTATACGAGTAATAAGATGCTTTCACGGTTAAATAACTTTCAATGCGAAAAAGTAAAAGCACACGAACACATCAATTTTATTAACGAGGAAACCGCAAATGCGAAAAAAACCCGAGACCTAATCCAGTTTTGAATACTCTCATAATTAAGCCGCTATACAAAGAGCAAAGCCATCTTCGTATAGATGAGACCAAATAATTTACCCCTAGTTACTTAGTTCCCTCAGTATCCCGCACCTACAACCGTCTAGCAAATGCCTGTGAATCCAAACATAGAAATCACTACCTTGAGTTGCTTTACCGATGTAAAGTCTTAAGCACTCAACTCCTTTTGACCGTCTTCCAAACAATAAATGAATAAAGCTGTTTAGTAACCACTATATTAATCTTTAACAAAATATATGTTGAAGTCTGATAAAGGATTTCCCGTTTAAGCAAGTAAACTCTTTTGTCGGGTAAGATCAATCAAGATCCGATATAATCCGATCAAGATTCATAACTATAAGATTCAGACATTGAAGAATACCACCAAATGATAGTTGCTGATCTATACGACTATTTGATCAAATCTACTAAAGACAAATTAGATCATAGTCGGATCCCGGCCAATCAAGATGTGTGCCTAAAATAATCACCAGATGTGAAACCAATCAGAAAAATCTTATTATCTTCTCGTTGAGCACCTTGCTCACGAACACACATGCGTTTCTATCTCAAGCATGTTCGTCAATGTTAGTGACCAAAACTATAAGTCTTGATTTCTAGTGTACTTATAGATGTCTCGGACTAGGACATAGATTGTGTAGTTTAGCCTTAGACTTCACGATGTTCATCATTTAAAGACTAAGAACTACCTAGGAGAGCTTGTGGAACTTCATCAACAAAAGGTATATGGAGACTGAAACTCATCTATCAATTAGAAAGTCTATTTCCACTATATCTCCTATATTGAGACATAAGTCGTGTTACGATATAGTTTTCTATTATACACATTTGAGATTTCAAGCTGAGTTTAACTCGCTTACATATTTCTCGGAATATGTGTTAGCAAGCTTTCGATTCGCTTCATCTTATATTCTTGACGCAAGTCAAAAGATGATCATGTGAAAATTGCCGAGTAACATCTTACATGGTTTGTGTGATACAATCATTTGGTGTAGACTTTGAATGTTTCGTTATGATTATTTCAATAACTTGAAAATTGCTTTGATGCTAATAGTGTGTGAAAACGGCTATTGTCATCCTATAAGAAAGTTTCAATGATTGAAATAAGAGTTTAGAACACTTAACCATTATTGGATATGACATGTTGTGTACTCTTGCACATATGTAATCCATGTCCAGGAACCATAGTATGCGTACCCGTACGCGTACCTGTTGGCTTGAGAAACCTGGGAACCTAAGTATGCGCACCCCTTCGCAATCTGGCATAAGGTTCATGTCCGAATATTTCTGCTGGGATTGGAAGTACGCGTACCCGTTTGCGTACTGGCGAAACCCAATCTTGGTCCGGGTATTTCAAGTATGCGTACGAGTTTGCATACTTGAAGGTTAAAGTTCTAAAATCGGTTGTGTACATGAACTTAAACATTTATATAATAAGGAATGCAATCTTTGCAAACTGTGGATATAATTTTCATGAATTGATTCGAGTGAATCAAACCGATTTTGCTTCAATTGTGTTCTTGTATACTTCTATGAGAATATAGCAATTGAACAACTCTTTAACTAGTTTCATTTGAGTCATTTGAACTAGTTATAGTTAAGATGAATAAGGTTGATATGAAAGTGTTCGGATGGCTAACTTCGGTTAACTATTGTTGAGCCAACATGGTGTACACGTTTAGGTACGGTTACATAAACCTAAATGAGGGTACATTTCATTTGTGTGTAACAAGCTAAGTTCGATCTAACGGTTGAAAGATATTAGCTTGGTTGAATCAGGGTTTTCATCTAATGGTGAATATTGAATGCTTTGTTATCAAGGTAACTTAGATTGCAAACGTTGATTTGAAAACTATATAAAGGAGAACTCTAGCAACTGGGAAACCTAATCCCCACACTTCTGTGTGTTACTAGTTGCATAGCTAGAGTCGATTCTCCTTTAACCTTAGGTTTTTCACGAGACCCTGTAGGTTAACGACTTGAAGACTTTATTGGGATTGTGAAGCCAGACCCAACTATTTTCTCTGTAGTTGCGTGTTCTGATCTTGCCTGATTTTATCGTCTGAGTACTATATTCTCTAAGATTTGCTCGAGATTTAATCTTCAATAGGCAAGATAAAAAGTAATCACAAACACCTTCGTCTCATCGTTTGTGATTCCACAATATCTAGTTTCGCTTCTATACGATTTAGATTATTGTGAGGTGATTGATAATACTAGGCTGTTCTTCGGGAATATAAGACCGGTTTATCAATTGGTTCATGTTCACCTTGATTTATCAAAACACGGAACAAAACTCATAGGTATTTATGTGAGAGACAGATTTATCTATTTCACTAGACTTTTCTGTGTGAGACAGATTTGTTTATCAAGTCTTCGACTTTGGGTCGTAACAACTCTTGGTTGTGGGTGATATCAGCTAAGGGAATCAAGTACGTAGTATCCTGCCGAGATAAGAGACGTAAGGAACGCAAATGTACCTTGAATCGGTGTGAGATTGATTAGGGTTCAACTACACCCACCAAGTTCGGTGGGAGTAGGCTAGTGTCTATAGTGGCTTAATATAGTGTGGTGTTCAAAGTTGTACTAGGTCCCGGGGTTTTTCTGCATTTTCGGTTTTCCTCGTTAACAAAATTCTGGTGTCTGTGTTATTTTTTTTCCGCATTATATTTTGTTATATAATTGAAATATCACAGGTTGTGCGTTGTATCGATCAATTAGGAAATCCAACCTTTGTTGTTGATTGAAATTGATTGATCCTTGAACATTGGTCTTTGGTACCGTTCAAGTTACTTCTCCTATATTCAATCGGGCTCGCAAATTTCTATTTTACTGATTGCAGATTGAATTGAGAGATAGAGATATAAACTCTTTGATATACTTTTCTAAAGATTGAGTCATTGTCTAGTTGATTCTATTTAAAGTATATTAGAGTAAGTTCTCTCAGTTGCCAAACGAATTGTTGGGTGTGGTTGTTGTACCCCCGCATTTTCAATTGGTATCAAAGCAGGCAAACACTATAAACCTGATAAGTTTGTGTTTGACCCTTCCTTAAAAGTTTGCCCTTATGGGAAATTTCTTTGGGAAACTTGCTCTCGGCATTTGTAACGCACGCCATAACTCCTTAAAGATTGTTCGAGATATTATTATGGATCAAACCTATGGTTTCTCATGATAATCTCATTACATCTAAGACTTTGGAAAACTTAGATGATGTGAAACAATCTAAAGGAAAAATTAAAAAGAAAGGAAAGTTGAGAAAACGTTCTTTACGCTCAATGATATGGAATCTCACTAGATTAACTCTTAATCTTTTTGAGAAATACTATCGTTATGGATCAATTGACAAAGATGTATTTAGAGCATTTGAAAACGTTTTTAGATTCTTAGAAAAGCTTAATTCTGTTAAGAATAAGAATCGTTAGATAAATGTTCGGCACATGTCAAATCATGCAATAATGTTGAACGAACTAAACATATTGTCAACACAGTAGGTCCAATGAAACGGGTTCTTGTGTTGTTAATAGTGGTTTAAGATATCGAAAAATCTCCTTTCTGGTCATATGAAAAGGAAGATAGAAAGTTCTGTTAACCCCGATTATCATTATTACTATGATTATATCACTCGGTCTTGCTCACAAATATCAACCGAAAATGGTGCATGAGGATCTCTCTTTGCACATCTTGCCACTTGGTAACTTGCTTGGCACTACCCCATTTGTATATATCTTGAGATGGGGCAAGAACTGGTTTGATGTGTGTATATTTGGGTTAATATTTTATTATGTCCTTCTTAGGATATTTGAATAAGCTTTCTACTGCACCGTCCTTTCACACGAATGTGTGTTTTCACGAGTTGCACAACCTTGGTGTTTGAACATCAAAGAAAATCCTGCATTTCCTTTGTGGGTCGCGGTTCAGAAATGGGTCCAAGCCAATCGGTGAGTATATAAAGAAGAAGTACGCGTACCTTCTTCCTTATCCCATCTTGTCCGCGTACGTGAACATTCTAGGGTTCATGTATTTCCTCCATTAAATCATCTTTGGAGAAAAATAAGAAAAAAGGTGTTCAAGTTTCATTCCAAGTAAGTGTTTTCTTCCTCTTTTCTTTCCAATTTCTAGATCTCATGATGAATTTCAAGATTTCAAAAGGAATTTAAAAAAATTTGGGTTCTTCATCTTCTAGCATGAATTTTCCTATAGATCAAAATTCTCTTAGGATTAGATTTGTCAATGATTCTTGTGCTAGAGTTTTTGAAAGAATTTCATCTAATGGATTAATTCTAGAAAATAAATTGGATTTTTCTAGTGGACATAAAGAGGATTTAATTTGTTTTGAAAAATTCAACCTTGGAAACATCTTTGATGGTCTTGGTGAAAGTTTTGACACTCTTACAAGAATATTCTATGCTAACATCTATGATGTTAATCATGACGACATGGAATTCAAGACCATGGTTAATAGACAAAGGATTCATGTAAATAGAGAGTTGATTTCAAGGATTACTAATATTCCCTTGGGGAGTTTTCGCCTTCAAGACCTAGTCATGAAATACCCGCTTATGAAACCATCTCTCTTGGTCTCTGTGGTAAGAGTGTTGTTTGGAATGAAGGAAAGTTTCCTACAAATAATCTTAATCTTGCTTTGATGTCCTTTGGTAAACTTGGTATATCAAATCTTTGTCCCTCCACGATTGAGAATTTTCGTTGGAGTCGTGAGTTTGCGGAAATGGTCTATTTTCTTGTAATGGGAGCTCAAGGTCTCGATATTTGTGCATTCATCATTTATCAAATGATATCGATGGCGACTACCAACAAGAAGCTAGGATATCCTTGCTTGATTGAGCGAATTTGTCGTATTTTCTCTATAGATCCGATTGGGAACTCTATTGTAACTCCCAAGCTAGTCCGCCCTTGTACTTTCAAACGTATGAAGGAAAATGCTTGCAAGAGACAAAGAAGCGACACCCTTGATGGCACATGTGACTCCACCTCCATGAATCTTCTTCATCAAATTCTCAAAGGTGTTGATAAGATTAGTGCCAAGGTAAAGTGTGTGAAAGAACAATTACTTGTAATTGCTACTAAGTTTCCAAAAATCAAGGATGACATGGATAGGATTCAAGCCACTCTTATGGTCTCCGATGCTGAAGATGATGACTTGTTTTTTTTGTGCTTTATCGGTTGACTTTTAGAGTTGTTTTTGATTTTGTCTAGCAAACTTCTTATGAGAATTTTATTCTTGTGTTTTTTAAGAAGGATAACTAGGGTTTGGAATAGCCATTATTGTTAGTACACATAGCTATGTCCAACGTTTTCATCTTCAATGTTTTTAGATTTATTTATTTAAATTCTAAGTTTTTTGGAAGATGATTTTTGCAGTATTAATCTTTATGATTTCATATATTGCAAATTATTATGGGATATGTTGTCTACGTCCGTGAATCTTGATTGTCCCATACTTGTTCAAAAGTTATCTCTATTACATGCCGATATGAAAGTATTGATAACTTTTGACAAACAAAAGTTAAGCCTATTATGTCTTTATGCAAATATTGATGAAAGATAGGATGAAATTTTGTTTATAAAGATTAAGTCTATTATATGTCATTGTGCAAATAGTGATGAAAAATAGAATGAATCTTTGTTTATTCCATGATATTGGTCCTTTCACCGATCCACATCTTTGTGCATATACTTGTGTTGCTCCGTAAGTTCTCTTATGTTGAGCATGGCCAATTGAATTGATCATTTTGTGGCTGATTCAATTGTGATTTTTGGATACAAATTCATGATTCTCATGTGATTTGATTATGTCCAAAGAAATCCTTCTTTTCTCGTGAAAGTAAGGTCACTCTTGTTGTTCTTTCGGGGAATGACATTTTATGGGGGAGAGTTCTTTTTGAGCTTGTACTTAATTGCAAAATCTTTGTGGGAAGTGCGGGTGTGGAATATTGTAGGGGTTATCTTGTATCTTTATAAACTCCTTGATGAATGCATTTAGCTTCGACTATATGATTGCATCTAAATAAGTTGGTATGTTATTCTCTTCTGGTCATGAAGTATCTCTATGAAAATTTCATGAGGATCCCACTAGTTTTCTTACCTTTGCCAATTTATATTGACAAAAGGGGGAGAATTAATGTGTAGTTTCATACTACAAATACATATGGTTTACGGATCATTATGTAAGGGGGAGTGGTTTTCATGTCGAGATGAAGTATTGACTAAGGGGGAGTGATACATATCACCATACTATTGTTGTCAAAGTTGTGATACAATTGAACTTTGATGTTGTGTAATAATACTATGACACTGTATAACAATGATTGAGAGCATTTATTTTCTCATTGTTATCGCTACGGATCTTCAACAACTATGATGCTGAGTTGAACACGTTTAGAATCATGGAGTACTTGGAAGTGACGAAGATTTAGAGTCGTGTTGAAGATGCCAAGGAGATCAAGCATTTGGATGAGAAGCTACAAAGTTTTATTTATTTTGTAATCCATATGTATTGATAGTTTTGTCACTAAAATTGACAAAGGGGGAGATTGTTAGAGCACTTCTCGGTCGAACTCGCATGCGTTGCAATCTCAAGCATGTTTGTCAATGTTAGTGATCAAACCTATAAGTCTTGATTTCTAGTCTACTTATAGATGTCTCGGACTAGGACATAGATTGTGTAGTTGAGCCTTAGACTTCACGCCGTTCATCATTTGAAGACGAAGAACTACTAAGGAGAGCTTGTGGAACTTCACCAACAAAAGGTATGTGGAGACCGCAACTCATCTATCACTTGGAAAGTTTATTTCTACTCCATCTCTTATATTGAGACATAAGTCGTGTAACGATATAGTTTTCAATGTACACATTTGAGATTTCAAGCTGAGTTTAACTCGCTTACATATTTCTCGGAATATGTGTTGGTAAGTGGTCGGTTGTCAATCCACAAATATAATTTCACTTTCTCAATCAACTAGATATAAATATAGTATGCGATAAGAAAGAGTTCGTATCCACAGAGAGGCTTTCGTTGTTATAAAATTTTAGTTTCTAAGTAACTACGGGGAATGTTTGTTGTATTTAAGCAAATAAAAGTAATTAAAAGCAAAGTAAGTAATTCGAAATCAATAAGGAGAAGATATTGGTCACGGGATAGTATCATTCACAAACATGTATTATCATCAATGATTAGAATTGGTATTTTAATCTCGTATTTATTAAAAGTCCTAGGATGCCTTGATCGCAAGTATAACCCGTTAATTCCTGTTTTCATCACAACCACATTAAAAGATGCATATGTGAATTCTTCCTAAAGCAACCTAAAGTGTAAAAAGCACAATTAAGTTTAACTCCCTACAAGCATTAAGTTTTATGGAATAAGACTCATCAATGCAAACGAATGTGTAAAAGCACTAAACGTTTTAACAAAAGTTATGATTCACTTGTGACTAGTGAGGATATATCACTACAAGCACTACCCACAATTATGCTACTTAGAATCAGGGATAAACAACTTTTTCATATTGAAAACCCTAATATAGCTCTAGAGATGAACACAAATCGGATTGATTCCAGACTCAACCTAACAAGTTTTCAAATCTTATAACACTATTAATTGTGAATCACAAACAATAATTACTGAGACAAAACTAATTCATTGAATCAAAAGCATGTTGAGAAATCAACTTTTATCCCATAACCAATAATATGTTTAGCTACTCATAGCTATGGAGTTCATCATAATCAATATTCAATAATAAAATAATGAAGAAGAAGAACAAAAGCAAACCCTAGAAGCGTAAACAAAAGTGGCTCTCCAAAATTCCAAGAATAAGATGTATCATAAGTTGTAGAAGACCTTCCCTTTATAGCTTTTCTCCAACTTCTAAAATTAGGTCTAGCCTTCAAAGTCCATTAGATGAAAATCCACCAAGCCCATAAGAAGGAGAAACCCATGTAGAAAATATGACCCAAAAGTTGTCGCTTGGAAAACCGGTATTGTGGCCGAAAATCTACCGGAAAAGTCACTAACGCCTCGGGTGACCGGCAAAGTCCGCCGATCACCGGTCAACTGGTCAAAGCGGTCGGGTCAGGTGGTCAGCTCGATTCAACTCGGTCAGACCGAGTCGGGTGAGTCGGATCGAGTCGGGAATCAATCGGTGAGGAGGCAATAATCAGACGAGTCAAGTCTGATTCAACCTGATTCACTTCAGCCCAGGCTATTGCACCGGCCATATCTAACTGCACTATCTTTGTGCTTTACCGGCTCCTTAGCTAGCCATCTTGGCTGGCATAACTTCACAGCCATCTTGGCTCTGTATGTTGCATTTCAACGCAGTTTGCACCACCTGCAATGCTTCTCCTTTGCTGAGTGCACCAAAGCTGCACCATCTGTATTTCTCATGCTTCAGCCACATCCCTGCTGGCTTATAACACCTTCAGTTGTAACTCTAACTTCACATCCACAGTCCATAGTAGCATTATCAATACCAACTCAGGCCACCATCACAGCTTTATTAGTTCAGCTCATTCCATTTACTCCTAAGGCACCTGTAGCTTCCATCTCAGCCAGCATGAAACAGCAACTGCAACATTCACTAGCTAAGTCAATAGCAATGTACCAATTCATCTCCGAGACCACGAGACACAACAAAGAAATACACATTCATTCACCATCCCATACCCGCTTCATCTAGTACCCGACTTGTATACTCATAAGTTCACCAAGCACTTGGACTCCTTGTGCAATCTCTCAGCAAGCACAAATCAGTGCCAGCAATTGCTCAGCTGCAATGCCAGACCACCTCTTCCTGGCTCATTCATTCAGCACCTCCCTGCAAATTCACTTAAGCTTAGCCATTCAAACTCACAGCAGCTTCTAGCTCCTCAGCCAACAGCTCACTCCATCTTCAAATGCAGAACCAGCAAGCACAATCCATTTCAGCATCAACACTCAGCTCCATTGCCTGTAGCTTCACCTGCAATTCACCACCTTAACTTGCCTCTCTTCTGTGTTTCATCCTTGGCTTCACTCTGCCTCAGCTGAGTAGCCTCAACTAGAGCTACATCACTTGCATCTTAACACAGCCAAGCTGCAGCCTGCCATGTCAGTACCAATACCACCAGAGTTCATTACCAATTCCCTTTTGACACCACCACCAAAGATTGCGGTGCCTTCATCTCGGTTCAGCTTCAACCGTAATGACCAATTCCAGACTCATACACATCTCGAACCATCTCCATCCTCCGATTTCAAAAACAGTCCCAATTTCATCTCCAGATGCAGCTCACTCCCAGCTTGAACTCAATGCATCAATCCCCGATTCCAGACTTTATGGCCTTGGCATCACAAACATTCTTCTCAGCCAGGGCACCTGCAATTCCTTGTCATAGTCATACATCCAAGCATTAAGCTCAAAACCTATCAGATGTTCCTTCTGCTTGCAAACCCTCATCACATAACCTCCATTGAAACCTTCATACACAATGTCATTTGTAAATCAAACATGGACCATGAATTTCTTCTTGCTTCAATCTCCAAATGACATTCATTACTCTCTCGCACCACCTTCAACTCCATTCTAACTCAGCAAACATCTCATCCTGCATTTCAAGTCATTACAGAACTGTTTCCATCAAATAAAACCCAGGGTACTAATTCAAACCCTAGCTCCAATTCTTTCTAATTCTTCATCAGTATCAACAGCTCCTGCTCTAGAATCATTGATTGCCTCACAAACTACTCCAACAAATGCAATGTATCTCACCGCAATTCGAGTTCCAGGTTAACATCAGGTTCAAGACCCTAACCTCAATCTCCATCTCAACATCTTTCTCGGCATCAGATTACAGTTCAAACAAAACCCAATCATTTAATTCCTTCCTTGCACCACTGAGACTCAGATCTCTTTCCTCCATTGACGGCATCAACTCATACAGATTCAAAACCTGATTTAAGTTACCACCTCTCTAATCTTCACCAGCAAAAAGAGCAATCAAAACCCATTCTCTTAATTGCCAGCAACAACTATTTCTTGCTCCCTAATCACTCTGAATCATTTTTTTTTCTCTGCCAGCCTCAATTAGTTCATCTCTTCTCTGAATTTCAGACAAACATAAAACCCAATAATGGTTTCAGGGATGAGTCATAGATGATAAGATTTATCATGGCACCCGGAATTGTATAAGGGGCACCCGAGGTGATAGCATACTCCATTTCACTGCCGGTTACGAAGACCGATCGTATAACTCCTCTTCTTGTGTTGTTAGTTCTAGGAAGTTGTGAGGCTTTGTTAATGCTTTCGCGCATAGCTTCCTCGCACGACGTCGTGGTGACATCATTCTTACACCAAAGGCCTTTGTCTCTTCGTTCTCCCTCAACATGATAAGAAGAAACCCAACTTTTGAGCGAGCATCACTTCTTTTTGCTCCAATGACTCCGAACTACCTAAGTAACTCAAAAGTAACATAAGAGATGCAATTCTCAAGGAAAATAGCAAAGAAAGCATAAATACTAGATATAAAATTAGGTGTTTTATAACACCTATCGTAGCTGCTTCGGCCAAGTTCATCTTATATTCTTGACGCAAGTCAAAAGATGATCATGTGAAATTGTCGAGTAACATCTTACATGGTTTGTGTGATACAATCATTTGTTGTAGACTTGGAATGTTTCATTATGATTATTTCAATAACTTGAAAATTGCTTTGATGCTAATAGTATGTGAAAACGGCTTTTGTCATCCTCTAAGAAAGTTTCAATGATTATAATAAGAGTTTAGAACACTTAACCATTATTGGATATGACATGTTGTGTACTCTTGCACATATGTAATCCATGTCCTGGAACCATAGTATGCGTACAAGTTGGCTTGAAAATCCGGGAACCTAAGTATGCGCACCCGTTCGCGTACTGGCGTAAGGTTCATGTCCGAATATTTCTGCTGGGATTGAAAGTACGCGTACCCGTTTGCGTACTGGAGAAACCCAATCTTGGTCCGTGTATTTCAAGTATGCGTACCCGTTTGTATACTTGAAGGTTAAAGTTCTAAAATCGGTTGTGTACATGAACTTAAACATTTATATAAGGAATGCAATCTTTGCAAACCGTGGCTATAATGTTCATGAATTGATTCGAGTGAATCAAACCGATTTTGCTTCAATTGTGTTCTTGTATATTTCTATGAGAATATAACAATTGAACAACTCTTTAACTAGTTTCATTTGAGTCATTTGAACTAGTTATAGTTAAGATGAATAAGGTTGATATGATAGTGTTCATATGGCTAACTTGGTTAACTATTGTTGAGCCAACATGGTGTACACGTTTAGGTACGGTTACATAAACCTAAATGAGGATACATTTCATTTGTGTGTAACAAGCTAAGTTCGATCTAACGGTTGAAAGATATTAGCTTGGTTGAATCAGGTTTTTCATCTAACGGTGAATATTGAATGCTTTGTTACCAAGGTGTAGATGGGGAGAAACGATTTGCTGGTTTTACGAAATTGAAGAGTCGACCGTGTGGAGACTCCTTGAACCGAGCAAAATGTTGAACCTCACAACGATGCACTACAAGTTAGTGCTTTAAGTTCGAGAGATCAATCGCAAGACTCGGCCTAAACCAAGAACAATGGTGGTTCCAGAGTCAATTCGGGCACAAGAGAAGATGGGTTGATCTGTAGGAGGGAAGCTAAGAAATGCGTGAGATCAATGGTGATATGAGATTGTAGGTGTGTTGTGAATTCAGCGTAGGAATGCTCTGAATGATTGAATTTTTCTCAATTGAGAGCGAATGCACAAACGAGGAGTTCGTGTAGACGAAAGATTGTCTGTATGAACTTGCCGAGAATTCTTTTAGACGAATGTTCGAGTGTTCGAATCTTGTCCTTTCAATCAGGATTCAGAGACATTTTATAATTCCGGAGTTGAAAACACCATGATCTCATGAAGTGTGACAATTCTTTGGAATCGAAAGTGGGGAAGTGGGAAATCGTGTTAAAACCAGTTGCTCATCGTGCGGAGACTTGGTTAATTTTCCACCCACTACTTTGCTGACTCTTCCAACTGATTACACGACTTGCTCACATTCTCATCGTGGGTGAACACACGTGCCGTAGACCGCTTGAGACCAAAACCCTAGTTAATATCCCCCATGTGACACGATTGAAATCTCAGTTGCTGACTTTATGGGACGATGAGTCCATGTATTGCTGAGTTGAACATGATTTGCAAATGTTCTGAAACTCATGAATTAAATATGTCTGCTGAGACGAGGTATTATTATGTTGATTACGAGCAAGCTGTGTTGCTGAATTATTGAATATTGATAGTTGAACCAATATTCTTGAATCTGAGCAAATATTGCTGATTCGGGCAAATATTGCCGGTTTGAGCGAATGTTGCTCATTCGATGGATTGTTGGTAGCAGGACCAAATAAAATATTAATTTAAGATACTGACTGCTGGGTCGAGCAAAATAAATAAAAATGTTGATCATGGAATCAACATAAAATTATCAGAGTATTTGAATCTGCTCAGAATCATGTTTCTGCGGAGCTCTGAATTCAAAACCCTAATTTTACTGAAATGATGATTTATTGCAAATCAAGTGAAGCAGGGACCGACTACATGGGATGATAAGTTCACCATGTAAGCCCAGATGCTCGAATGAACAAAATACCAAAGTCTCTTGAGGACCAGTTGGTGAAAGAATGATTAAATGCTTTGGGTTAATCATTTATTGAAATAATGCTCGTGTGAGAGCGACAAATAACAAAACCTATCCATGAAGAGATGAGGAACCGACCCAGGAGGTCATGAGACCGGCTCTTGGTGGCCGTGGGACCAATGGATGGTCGTTCACAAACTCTTAATTGTTTCGAAGAAGTTTGAACCTAATATGAGCAATTGAGCAAATTAGGTTAAAATCATTAAAACATGTGGGACCGGCTGTTTGCAGGCCTTAGAGCCACCCTTGGTCGGTCAAGGGGATGTGCTCGTGTCACCATAGTGTCCGTGTCTCGGTCCTGAGAGTTTCAGTATTTTTCGATGCGCATTTGAGCAACATTCTGAGAAAATATGCGAGAATCCGGGGTTTCTTCAAACTAGGAAAAATACATGAGATGATGAAAAATGATAAATAAAATAGGGAATTGTAAGGTGTGGGACCGAACACGGCTAGGGCATGGCCGGACGGTTGACAAGCACGGTCCCACACTTTCCCGATTTTTATGTAATTTTATGTACTTTCTCTAATTTGAGGGAATTCCATGAAACTTGAGAGTTTTATGAAATTAGGGAACTTCCATGAGATGAGGGAGATAAAATAATAATAATAAAATAGGGAATGATGGAGTATGGGACCGGCAATGGCCAAGGCATGGCCGGCCCGTAGGCCAACAGCACGGTCCCGGACACTCTTCCCAATTTTATGTAATTTTTATGATTTTAGGGAATTTTCATAAAATCAAAGAGATTTGTTGAAAACCAAGGTATTTTGTTGAAATCGGGGGAGTTTTCATGGAATCGGAAAACAAAACAACAAATAATAATAAAATAATAGGCTTATGGGACCGGCTAGGTATGGCGGCCGTGCTAGAAACCAGTCCCACGAGTTTTTCCTAATTTTATAACATTTTTCATGATTTTAGAGAAAATTCATAAAATTAGGGAATGATCATCATGGTTTTAGGAAAATTCATGAAATCGGGGAATTTTCATAATTTGAGAGAAATAATAAAATAATGGGGACGTGAGGTGTGGGAGCGGCCACGGCTAGGGCATGGTCGGACGGGTTTGGTGCTCGGTCCCGCGACACCTTTCCCTAATTTTATTATTTCTTTGATAAAATCATGAGATTAGAGAATTTCCTTGAAACGAAGGAGATTTCCTCGAACGAGAGAATTTTCCCCAGATCGGGAAAAATAATAAAATATGACAAAATATAAAATTGGGCGCGGGGTGGTCACGGCATGGCCAAACAGGCGATGAGCCCGTGCCCTGGCGCCTTTGCTAATATTTTATTATTATTATTATTATTCCTTCCTATTTTGCATAGGTTCATTGTTCATTCATATTTTGAAATGCTCGTTTGCGCATTCAAATGCTGGTATGTGCATTATTGCTAAGTACACTTACACCATTTTAGTCAGGGCTTATTCGATGCTCAGATGCCTGTTTCGTTGAATATTTATCACTAACCCATGGAATTTGCTGAGAAGAACCACGAATTGAAGTGACGAAATATAACGAAGAATCGTAGAATATTCTTTGGATATTCAACGATTAGAGATAATTAATCGATGGCTCTATACTAGCGGGGCTTCCTATCTAGGAGCATAAATTATCGAAGGTTGAGAAATATGAACTTGTTGGAGTGTCATATTCCTCTTGTGCAGTCGGGAAACCACGGTTACATCCTCGAAAAACGTTATTGCTATATACTATGAGACATGATGTCTAGGAGCCGTCCAATCTTGTGATTCTATACAATATGAGATGTGTCGTGGTCTCGGTGGGAGACTACACATCTACATCTTCTACGAGAGACTTTCTCGATCCCAGAGGTTTTATGGCATGAGCTTTCATGCTTAGAGACATGAGTCTCAATACTCATCCGATTGCCGGATCCGGAGTAATTACTGAAATTGCTCAGTATTCATGAGATGTGTCGTGGCCTCATCTGGGAGACTACACATCTACATATACTCTGAGAGACAGCCTTCTCAGTCAGAGATTTATGGCATGAGCTTTCATGCTTTAATGAGAGACATGGGCCTCAATACTCATCCGATTGACGGATCCGGATTATAGTTTTACAATTTTACCCTTTGTCGAAAATCCACCATCTATATTAAGTCCCCTGCTTAGTGAGGAACAGTCATGTTCCTCAGTCAGCATTGAATGGTGATTTTCCAGGTACAAACAGAAATAAGTAATTGAACTTAGTCATAAGATAAGCCATTAGCGGATTTCGACTGAATGAGCAAACCATGGTTTGAGCGGAAACCCTAGTGGCATAATAGAGCATCATCCAGTGAGAAAAATTTGGTGTAGAACCGCTGATTCGATGGTGGAACCTTGGTTGGTCTAGGATTTACGGGCCGGGCCCAAAGAGAAAATCCTTATGGAATTAGGTTTTAGAAATAAAATTAGGTATAAAAGGAATTAATTCCTTTTTTTTTTTTCACACGACCACCATCTTCTTCATCCTTCCATCACCTTCACGTCCGAGCATTAGGAGGAGCAGGAAAAATCGTCGGCGCCGTCCGTTCACCATCCCGACAAATTAGTAAGCGGCACCGTAATTAATTTTTTTTTTGTTTGCTGATTTCATGAGTTGTTCATGTTGAAATTCTATACATGTGTATATATTAGCGTGATTTTTGTAGAAAAATCCTTATTTTATTAAACGTATGTTCGTTCGATCGTTAGTTTAAGAAACTAGCAACAATCCCTAACTTGAAAGAGATTTTTCTTTGGAAATAGACATGTGTCCAGTGATAAAATTTTGTTTATGAGCTTTCATGGAAACCAAAACCTTATCTTAAAAGATGTGAGATTTCACAAAACCGAAATAAACCTCGTTTTACAGAAAACGCTCGTACGAAGGAAAATAGATTTTTTATATATACAAACTTGTGTCCAGTGATAAAACTTTGTTTATGAGCTTCCATGAGGACCAATATTTTATCATAAGAAGTGTGAGCTTTCACAAAACTAACATAAACCTTCGTTTTAAAGAAAACGCTCATATGAAGGAGAATAAAGATTTTTTTTATATATATATTTCATGAAACCATGACATATTATGGTGAATATGACATATTTTGTTCACGTGGGTTTGTTCATATTAAATAAAATTCTAAAATTTACGTGAGTAATTCAAGTTAATTATTTGTTTTGTAGGGTTTTGAGTAACCCTCAAACTTCGACAATTTATTTATGACAAAATATTGTCTTGGTATAAATTTCATAGTTCAGTTGTGGATGTTCATACTATGAAAATTGTGTCTATGATTTTATGAAAAATCAGTTTTGAAAATTAATAAAGTTTCGTTCGTTATTGCGGGTTTCAAGAAACGAACTAGTTTTGGAGTGTTAACTCTTGCGGCACAATCACTATTGTTAGTGAAATTGTAAAGAGGTAAGAGTTAAGAATTACTATTTTGTAGATGTTTCCATAAGTACCACATTACTACAGTTTGCACCTTGTATGATGATATACTGAAGTAAAATGCTTTGTGCACATTTCAGCTACTTTGCAAGAATGTCTGATTCCCAAGTTAACGATGCTCCCAGAGATGAAATGTGTGTAGACAATGATATCTCCGGAGAAGAGGCATGCATGGATGAGACTTCCGTTGGCGAAGAGGAAGACGAAACACCTGGAGTCAAGAATGTTCCGAATGTAGATGATGTATTTTTTGAGGTTCAGGAAACTGAAAAGCGTCTCAGATCTCCAGTATATCGTCTTTTGATAAACCCCAGGACTACTCAAACGAAATTGGTGACTCCTCGAGTAGCTATTCGGTTTTGTCTTGAACGAGGACTCTTCCAGGCTTCAATTATAGAATTCAAGCTCTCTCGACGACCTTTAGAGAAATTTTCCGGATGGGCAAGTCACATGCTGGGTTTTCCTCGTGTTAGAGCTATGCTGGATAGAGCACAAGTTACCAGAGCCGTTCAGACATCTGGAGATTTGTATATTTTTCATGATGCACGAGGTATTATGGCCCTTCTTGCCCGCTGGTGCATTCTAACCCACACTTTTATATGCAGCTGGGGAGAGTTCACTATTACCTTGGAAGATGTAGTTTCTTTGTTGCATCTCCCAGTCACAGGTAATTTTCCTGGAGAACTTTCGGCAGAGGAGAAAGCAATTTCCAACACCTTAACAGCTGAGATGGAGAGAATTAACAAGGCTTATGGCAAAGGTTGTTATGCCCACTGGTTGACACACTGGTGTCCACGAGATGTCCCCCTCAATGAACCCGACGGTATGTTATCCATTGCTGCTTTCTTGTGTTTATGGTTGTCCAGGGACGTGTTTGAAGACGCCGGAACTTTGTTAAAGCCATTTGTAATCCCTTTTTCCATTAAGATGGCTCAAGGTGAACAACTTCCATTAGGTAGCTTATTCTTGGGTTCTTTGTACTCTAACCTGGACTCCCTGATTATAGACACCAGTGTTTCGAATGGCTTTATGAAGATTGAATGCTACGCTAATACGATGTTTTTTCAGGCCTTGATGTGGGAACGTTTCGAGAAGTATGCACCTATTCCCCGTAGTATCTTGCAAGGGTTGAGTGCTGCTGATTCTCGACGTATTTTCCATGAGAAAGATAACACCAGGATTATGCGCTGGTCTACAAAGCAAATTCAGTCCAAGACGCGCTTCATTGATGTATTAGATGATGAGTCTGAGTTCAACTTCCGTCCTTGGGTGCTAATTCCTCCTCATGTTTCCCAATTGATAACTTTCAATGATGGAGAAAGCAAGTATTTGAAATCCGGTGCTGATTTGAACGATGACGAGAGATCTTTTATCTTTGAGTTGCACTCCGGTCATCGATATCAGCAACATATGGAGGCTTTTCGATCGAGGAGTACAATATTGATAAAAGCGGTCAATCAGATGGGTATGGATCAATGTGTTCCAACTTTCCTGAGGAGAAAACAATCGGTGGATCGACTTTAGACTTGTTTGGATCATACATATGTTGAAGGAAGTTCTTATTGGTTCCCTTGTCTTTGAACGAATTACATATGTGACTCGGGTTACATAGACTTCTGGGACCAACAATTTGAGCGCCTACATGATTTCGTGACGGTTTGACCAACCTTTAGTGAAAGAGCCTCCTTATCTTTGAGATGAGTGCCTCTCGTCCAAGATTAAGGCATATTTACGCGGTGATAAACAAAAGACATCTCCGGAAGTTCACCGGTATGTATCTTTTGCGTATTCTTCACATAACCCATATAATTATCTTTAATTACCGCATCAATTCTCTTTTGCAGGATGGTCATGCTATGAGACATCGAATTGAAGTGAATTTCTCAGAAGCGGAAACAATCATTCACGGTGGAGAAGGCAAGAACAAGAATTGCAAGTTGTTGCCTAACACCATAAAGTCCCCGGTTGCTGCTTTGGTGAGTTGTCGATATTTTTCCGCTGTGACTTCTTCTATCCGCATTACCAGGATCATGAAATCAATATTTGCTATTTGGCTGCGAGAACTTTGCTTCGTCCAGTATTGATGGTCTTCAATTCTCCGCTGCAGGGCAGACAATCTCTGATCTGAGCGTTGAAGAAGAAAATGTCGTGAGTATTCTCCCTCAAAGCCAAACATAAATGCTTCATGTGTAAAATGCTAATTATTTGAGAATATGTCCAGGAGGATGTTGCCATGGAGGTGGAGAGTGCTGATACTCGGTCTTCCTCCGAGAATAGAGACGAAGGAAATTCCAAAGATTCGGAACCGAACGAAAGTGATGAACCTCTTGATGTTGACACGGGCAATCCCAACTCTTCGAACACTTCGAAGACCTCCCAAGTAAGTACATATCTTGTAAACTTTTCATAGAAGTATGAAATTGCTGATTTGTGAGTGAATGAATGAGAATCCATGTGTATACACGAAAAACTTGGTCGAATTTCACATTTATCAGAAAATTCAGAACTTCGATATTTTAGCAAAAACGCTGTAAAACCTTCATCTGAGTCGGATTTTCATGATCTGCATATGCATATTCAAGCCTGAAAAATTTCCAAGCTTTTTCAAAGCATATTTTTAAGTTTTGAGCACATTCAGAGCCTGAAAAAGGCGGAACAGTAAACTTCCAGGAGACTTTCAGAACCTTTTCAGATGGTATGTTGCTCAATGTTTTGACCACATATCTTTGCTCGTTCATCAGATTATTATGAAATTTTGACAAGTTGTAGAGGACATCCATATAAAGAGAATGGTATATAATCCATCCTCAGATTCCTTGTAGATTGCTCCCAGTTTGTCTTTTAGTACAGAGTATAGTACAGTTTTTTCAGACGAGGTTACCGTAAAACGTATTTTCATGACTTTCATGCTATTTGCTCGTGCCTTGAGTGTATAATGATGAACTTTGATGATGTTATATTGATTGTATGCTGTATTTTATAATCTCACTTGTTTTCATGCTTAAACGACTCTAACCTCATGTAATCTTCGTACTAGGTGTCAAATACCGAAGTTGAGGATATTGAAACCAATGAGGATAACCCGAATTGACCTGGAGTTATTGATGAAGATATGACCATCCCTGCACTTTAAGGCCATGAGAAGGTTGTCATTGAATTTATGGAAACCCATATTGTTCTTTGCTTCAATGATAGAAGAAACCGAAACACCGGTGAGAATCTTCAAGAAATTGTTACCCGATTGTAGAAGCTGCTCCAGTGGTGAGAACCGTATAGTGGTGCATGAATATCCAAGTGCAGGAGTTGCTTTTGATCCTCCCTTTGATGCTTCACCCAGTATCATGAACTAGTAGGTGGATTCAGGCGTTCCCATTGGATATGCAGGCTTGTACGAGAAAATATGGAAGAAGTTTGGTCACATAATAGTGGACAGGAATACTGGGCGTGCTTATGCTTTAACAATGCAAGTAGGTATTATCCTGCGTGTTGTAAGTGATATATGCACTAGGTCCAGAAGTATTGTGACTCCAGATATACTCTTTGATTGGGAGTTTAACTTGGAGAATTCAGAAAGACTTGGCTTCAATGTAAAGTGGCTTCGTAAGCAAATGAACGCTATCAAGGATTCATGTGAGAACAACATACCTATTCCCAATGATGTTATGATGGAGAAGGAAGACAAGATTGTCAGGCTGACTGAGGAGCTGAACAAGGAGAAGGCGACTTTGCAGGTTTTGAAGGATGCAGAGGCGCAAAAATCCTTTTTTGCTGATTTTCTTTGATTTCCTTTTCATAATCTCTTGAACTTCTGAACTTCTGAGAGATGTAAGGTTTTTATTTGGGTCTTGATATTGGATAACTTTGGATTAGTAGATGATTGAGGATTTTCTTTTGGATTTGATAGAGATTTTTTTTTAAGTAAAATGAACTGAATTTTGATAAATTGTTGAATTCAAATATTGATTGCAAGTATTGCAAATGTTTTAGAGGAATTGAAAGAAAATCCTAAATGCCAAATCTAGACGTCATGATTGCTCAAATGTCCAGTACCTCAAATGCCCAATAATTTCAGATAAATACCTTAAGCTAATTCTCATGAATTACTGGCAGGGTTCTGCCATCTGTGTTGATTAATTTGTAGTATCCTCCGGTTACGGACTTAGCAACCATAAACGGTCCTTCCCAATTGGAACTCCTTGCGGAATGTAGATCACGTTTAGCTGCCTTGAGAACCAAATCTCCTTCTTTGAATTTGTTCGGCTTAATAGTTCGCGCCTTGAATATTTTTTGTTGATTCCATGGTTGTGGCACATATGGACACTCGTGTAGAGGAGAGTATCCAGCATACTGTCTGTCATGCTTAGCCATGTCTTCAGCAATAAATCTCTTAATAGAATGATCAACATGGAAATGTTCTGAGCGTAACTATTTGGTGTAATACTGCTGAGGTGAGACTATCCACTCATAGCTTTTCGTAATTGCTAAGTTGTTAGCAGGGAGAAGTCTCCCGGAGCAAGATATTTGAACATTGGTATTATTGGTGTATGAAGAGGATAAGACTTGCACGAGTACGGAACCTCTTGATGAAAGAATGTGCACTTTCTCCAGGGCTTCGTGTGAGTTCCGTCAAAGATTTAACTTCTTCCAAGTGCTCAAATGACGGAGTATGAGTATCCTCCATTTCTTCTGAGTCAGAGCTTTCTTCAACAGCATGACATGTTGAAGGTATTGGAGTCTTCTTTCTAGCGTGAATCCAAGTTCGTCCAAGAATCATGTCATATCCCGGGTCTTCTCGAATTATGTAAAACTTAGTCTCAGTGCAGACTGAGTTTTCTGTAACTTTGAGATTGATGTAGCCATATGCATCTCCCGGAAGTTCCTTCGTGATCCACGATTGCCATGGGAGCATGAGTAGATTCTTGTTGAGTAATGCCAGCGGCTCTGAGTTTTCAAAGGAATGATGTTGACGGCGGTACCGACATCGACAAATGCCCTCCCTGAATTTATTTCCTTTAATATGCCTTGTGGTGAGTGATCGCGTCGTAGCGTCAAAAATAATTTCACTTTCTTACTCACTAAATATAAATGAAGTACAAGGTAAGGAAGAGTTCGTTTCCTGATAGAGGCAATTGTTTTTATGCGATTTTCAGTTTCTAAGGTAACCAAGGGGGATGTTTGTTGTTTTAGCGAAATACTAAAGTAAAAATAAAATAAAGCAAAGCAAATAATTGGAATAATCAATAGAGAGAAGATATTGGTCAAGGGATAGTATCATTCAAAAACATGTATTTTCATCAATGATTAGAATTGGTATTTTAATCTCTTATTTACTAAAAGTCCTAGGATACCTTGATCGCAAGTATATCCCGCTAATTGCCTGTTTTCATCACAACCACATTAAAAGATGCATATGTGAATTCTTCCTAGAAAGCAACCTAAAGTGTAAAAGCACAATTATATTTAACTCCCTAAAAGCAATAGGTTCTATGGAATAAGACTAATCAATGCAAACGAATGTGTAAAAGCACTAATCGTTTTAACAAAAGTTATAATTCACTTGTGACTAGTAGGATATATCACTACAAGCACTACCCACAATTATGCTACTTAGAATCAGGGATAAACAACTTTTTCGTATTGAAAACCCTAATATAGCTCTAGTGATGAATGTAAATCGGATTGATTCCGGACTCAACCAAACAAACTATCAAATCATATAACACTATTAATTGTGAATCACAAACAATAAAATATTGAGACAAAACTAATTCATTGAATCATATAACATGTTGAGAAATCAACTTTATCCCATAACCAATAATAATTGTTTAGCTACTCATAGCTATGGAGTTCATCATAAAAATATTAATTGAAAAGAAGAAGATGAACAAAAGCAAACCCTAGAAGCGTAAACAAAACCGGCTCTCCAAAGTTCCAAGAAAAAAAAATGTGATATTCCAAAAGTTGTAGAAGTCTTTCCTTTAAATAGCTCTCTTGTTTCCAAAATTAGGTCTAATCTTCAAAGGTCCAAAAGAAAGAAGTCCACCAAGCCCATGTGTGAGAAAAACCCATGTAAAAACTTTGCCCAAAAATATGTCGCCGGAAAACTGGTATTATGGCCGGAAATTGGCCGAAGAAGTGACCGGAAAACGGTTCATGTGATCGGCAAAGTCCGCCCGGTCAATGAGTCAAACGATTCAACTCGGGAAATCAGATGAGTCACACCGAGCCAATGAATCAACTCGGTAATGTCAGCTAGGTCTAATCAGACCTGAGTCAGCACCAGAGTCAGCTGTCAACTTCTCTGAATGGGTTGAGTTGCCAGGCCATTACACAGGCTAGAGCTGTGTTGCACCAAGATGGAGCAACACAACTTCAATCCAGCCATTGTGGCTATACACCCAACAAAAAATCCTGACATTCCTTCCCATCTTTTCCAGTTCTCAGTCATGCAAATTCAAGTCATCTCAGCTGCTCTTCTTCATAGGAACCACATTCAAATTGCAGCATCACAGTCACCACCAAATCCATCCTCTTGACAGATCCTTGCCTGTAATTTCAATCTTGAGCACAACAACAACACCAATTGCAAAACAGAATTACCACCTGCAATCTTACTCCACACCAGTTCCATCTCTGCAATTGCAATATCATCTAGCTTTCCTGTTCTTCAATATTTTAACCATTAGCAGATTTCTCACCTCAGGACCAACTCCACTTCTACTGCTTCTCCCTGGCACATTTAAGCTTCAACTACTTCACTTCATTGCAGCTCATAACCACCAGCTCCATATCCAACAACACCAGCTCTGCCTTCATCTCACCCTCAGTTCCACCACTGCAAACAAACCAAAGTGCACTCCAGCTGCCATTTCTTCATTGTCACCAGCACACCCATTGTGCTCACAGACCCAAGCCAACACCTGAGTCACCAGCAATTCAGCTCCCCATAGCTCAAATGTGCTCATGCCATTTTGTAACTCATACTTCCTGCAATTGTATCAATCCTTCTTGTTCTTTAAAACTGAGATTCAAAACAAATCTAACAAAACCCATTGAGCTTCAGTTGTAACTCAGAGTCACCACCACAATCTTCTCTCATTCTAGCAACAGTAACCCTTGTCAGTTCAACTCATTCCCCTCTCTGGAACTGTCACAGACAACTCAATTCAAACCCATCACCTGCAATGAATAGCAGCAGAAGAATCCTAGCATTCATCTAATTGAGCAGTTTACAAACCACAAGCCCTTTGCTCAGCTTCAGATTCTCCAAGTTTCAACTCAACTTCAATTTCAGAAACACATCTTCACAACAGTACCACCTTCATCTTCCATGTAATCTCCACATCTCATTCTGTAATTCTGCTCAAAACCCAATCTCTGAATCTTGTTCTTCATCAACAACAACAGGGTCTTCTCAATCTCTCTTTTGCCTTTGAATTCGATCCAAACCATCTCTCACAGCCACGATTCCCATGGCAGCAAACATCATCTCGTCTCCTTGCAATTTCATCACCAAAACCCATGAATATCAACACCATCCTCTCAATCTTGTTACAGCGGTTACCAGATTCAAAACCCACTACTTTCTTCTCCAATTTCTCCAACTTGAACTCACCACTGCTCATAACTCAGGCAACTGGTTCTTCAAATTCATTACCCTCTTCAAATCTCAGTCTCACCATCTTCAGCCAACCACCAGTCTCTTGATTCCAGCCATCGAACTCTTCTTCACGGCATCGAATCCACGGTGGCCTCTCTGAATTTCAGACAAAGCCGAAACAGAAAATGAGATTGATTTCTCTCGACCTAATTTTTGCAAGGTTATGAATGGAAGATGGATTTATGCGCCCCATAACTATCTACCCCAAACTGATGTGAGCAGGTGGCGCCCCGATCCAAAGAGCGCATGCCTTTACTAATTATGTGCTTCCATAAATTTTGCAACTTTGACTTGATTCAAAAGCTCCCAAGTTCTTCATACGAAGTCGGAATGGTCTCGTTCTTTCGCTGTTGACTTCGTTATTTCGCCCTCTTCAAGATGATGAGCAAAATACTAGATTTATAGAAGTTCTACTTTATTTTGCTCCACATGACTCCAAAATACCTAATAAACTCAAAAGCACACATAAGATACATAATTTACATGAAAACTCGCAACGAAGGCATAAACAATAGATAATAATTAAGGTGTTTACAACACCTATCAGTGAGCAGTCCCCAGTCATACATTTCTTTGTCGGTGGCTGAAGGCTCAGGAGGTACTTGTGGAATCAATAGGCGTTTCCCAGACACTATGTGGTTCAAAGCTGTGAACATATCTCCCCTTTGTGCTTCGACAGATAGAGTAATTCACAGACATGCTCTATCAATGACTGAACTGCTTCTTTGGCCAGTGCTTGAGAGATGGAGAAAGTCCCGACTGGGAGGATCTCTGTGCACTCCTTCGGCCCCGAGATTAAGTTCTACTGACTCAACCTTTTCTCTGAATATGCGTTTCAAAACTTTGCAGCTACTTGTGGGGTGATTGACGAACCTGTGGAAGCGGCAATAACTGATAGGTGTAGAATACACCGTATTTACTATCTAGTATTTATGCTTTCTTTGCGAGCTTTCTTGTAAATTATGTATCTTATGTGTGCTTTTGAGCTTTTTAGGTGCAATGGAGTCATTTGGAGCAAAGACCAATGGAACTCGTTCAAATACAAGATTTCTACTTTTCATTGTGTAGAGGACGAGAAGATGAGGACAATGCCGAAAGAATGGAGTCATTCGAGTTCGTATGAAGAAGTTATGGGCAAAAGAAGAACTTGACGGACTAAAAAGGTCAAAATGGTTATTTCCTAGGCAAGTGCTATTGCTATCCCACCGTTAAGGGCAACCATATCTACAGGAGCACTACACAGTGACCAGCAAAGGTTAAGGGGCAACTCTAGGAGGAGTATTAAATAACAGCCATCGAATGCTAAGGGGCTACTAGCTGGGTACCCCTTATCTGCCTTACCTGGGTGGTGGTATCCCATCTCATTTCTTACAGCCAACCTAAATTTGGGTGAGAATTTATTTCTTCTCATGAGTGTCGACACACAAACTCGTAGAGAAAAGAGAAGCAGGCACACGGCAACCATGGATTGAGTTTGCGGCGATGATTGGCGAGATTGAGAGAAAATCGATCACAGTGAGAAGAGAAATGGATAAGTAGGGGAAGGAAGGATTAATTGAAGTTTGGTTGAGCTTGTGGAGTGATGTTGGCAGAGATGATTTATCATGGATTGATGTGGAGATGGAGTTATTGGTGGATCGAGTTGGTCGTATCTTTGATTCGCAGAGGATAGGAAGAAGAGATTTCGTGAATGCTGGTGGAGAGGGTTTATTAGAAAAGAGGGAAGAGTTGATTTACTCGAGCTAGGGTTATGATCAAATCTTAGTGTGAAGAAGTTAGGGTTCTTGCGAGAAATCGGGAGAGGATATGCCGGTATTCTTTGTCGAAGAAGGTTGGGTTTGATCGAAATTAGGAATGGAAGTGTAAATCGGAGAAGGCTCACGAAGAATGAATTTCCGGTTGAAGTTTGGTTGAGCTCGATATGGTATTATGAAGCTACAAGTGGTACAGGGCGACAAGACAAAGCTTGGTGTGGGTGGTGTTGGCTGAAGCTTGGAGTGGTTGAGAATCAGGTCAGGTAATGGTAAAGTGTGGCGATGGAAATCTTTGTTTCGGTGAATACTTAGATGTATGCTAGGTTTGCGGGTCTGATGCAGTGGTGAAGTCTTTGTGTATGTGGAATGGTGAGTTATGAGCTGGTCTGGGTATTGATGTTGGGTTGGAATAGTGGAGTGAGTTGCGGTAGGAATGATTCACGGGGCCACGAATGGGTGCGAAGCGGCTCAATGAGGTGATTGTGGCCTGATAGCAATGCAGGGATTGATTGATGGCTCTTGCACTTGGAGTTTGTTGGTGGCTCGGGGAAGAATATGAGCTACGGGTGATGGCATTGGAACTCAGCTGGGTTTGTCTTGCGGCTATGTTGAATGGCTGGGGTGGTGCACAAGTGGATGGAGCAAATGTAAGTTGCGGGCAAGGCGACAAGGTGGTGGTTACGAGTTCTTTGTGCTATTGCGGGGTGATCTGAGCTGATAAGCTACATGATTTGCGAAATTTTTTAAGCTTTGCATTGAAGTCTGAGGAGGGCCGGGGGCAAGTAGTAGGACTTGGGCCAAGTTCGGGCATGAAGTACAACTAGTGGATTTGCAAGCGGTTGTAGTTTGTGATTAGGTCTTTGAGGATGAGCAATGGAGTTGGAATGCTTGCCGAGGCCGAACCAAATGGTAATGGATGTTTAAATTGGTGGTGAGCTGGGGCTAGGGCTGGCACGAGCTTAAGCTAGAGAGATGGCATCTTTGGAACAGGGGGCTTTGTGTGATGTAATTGCAGGCAAGAGAAGGCTCGGGGCAAAGTTGGTGATCTTTATTACAGTGCGGGCGCATTGAGCCATGAAGTTACGGCTTTAAGTTGAGACAGGGGAGAGTTGAGTTGCTGCCATGGATTTGTGGTGAATGTATGCGGGTCAATGGCTTATCTTTGTGATGGTTACGGGAAGGTGGCGGTGCGGCAGCCGCAGGAGGGTCAGTGGAGATTGGTTCTTGGCCCGGGAGTTTGAAGGACAAGTGAACCCCGAGAGGCCCGAGTTTTGGATCTTTGGTGATTAGGAGATAAAATGTGATTGAATAGAAGGCGTGAAGTGTCAAGGCGGTGGTCTTGTTTGAGAACGCATACTTACGATTGGAGGAGTAGTAGCATAGCCATCATGGCTGGTGTAGTCCAGGCCTAATGGTTGCGGTGAAGCACAATGATTGTGCTACAAGTCTCAAGTGCAACTAGCCCGGTCAAACTCGAACTAGCCTAGGCGGTGACTAGCCACGAGCAGGGCGGTTTAACTCGGCTGATCCGATTTTGACCCGATCAAACTCACCGTTGACTGACCGATCCGATCCGTTGGCCGGTGGCGGGGCGGACTTTGCCGGTCACTGCTACATTTTCCCGGCGACTTTCCTACCTTATTTCCTAGCCCAAATACCAGTTTTCCGGCGAGCACATTTTTGGGGTATATTTTCACATGGGTTTCTCACACATGGTTCATGGGCTTAGTGGACTTCTACTTATTGGACCGTGGGCTTTGAAGACCTAATATGGAAAGTTGGAAGGCTATAAAAAGAAAAGTTTCTATTCTTTTTGGATTTATCACGTATTTTCTACTGGAGTTTTGGAGGAGAGCGATTCTACTAGGGTTTGCTTCCATTTTATTTTACATGTTCTTCATTTTATTTTTGATAATAATTATGTTGAATCAAAATACTATGAGTAACTAAATACTATTTATTGGTTATGGGATAATAAGTGGATTTCACAAATAAGTTTTGATTCAATGAATTAGTTTTGTCTCAAGTTTATTGTTTATGATTCATTGTTAATATTGATATATGATTTGATAGTTTGTTTGGTTGAGTCCGGAATCAATCCATCGACTTTCATATCTAGAGCTATATTAGGGTTTTCAATCTGAAAACGTTGTGTATCCACGATTTTGAGTAGCATAAATGTGGGTAG
Organism: Papaver armeniacum; assembly: GCA_023531295.1. Lineage (NCBI taxonomy): Eukaryota > Viridiplantae > Streptophyta > Magnoliopsida > Ranunculales > Papaveraceae > Papaver > Papaver armeniacum. Next base: position 530 of record JAJJWW010011937.1, on the reverse strand, counting down.
TGCTTGTAGTGATATATCCTACTAGTCACATATGAATCATAACTTGGGTTAAATCGAATTAGTGCTTTTACACATTTTGGTTGCCTTGATTAGTCTTATTCCATAGAACTCATTGCTTTTAGGAGTTAAATCTATTTGTGCTTTTACACTTTAGGTTGCTTTCTAGGAAGAATTCACATATGCATCTTTTAATGTGGTTGTGATGAAATCGGGGAATTAGCGGGATACTCTTGCGATCAAAGGTATCCTAGGACTTTTAGTAAATGAGAGATTAAAATTTCAATTCTAGTCATTGTTGATAATTGAGTTTTGTGAATGAAACTATCCCGTGACCAATACTTTCTCCTTATTGATAAATTTTATTATTACTTTGCTTTCAATTTATTTTTATTGCTTTGAAACATCAACATCCCCCTTGGTTACTAAGAAACTGAAAATTTGCATAACAACATAAGCCTCTCTGTGGATACGAACTCTTTCTTATTGCATACTACTTTATTTTAGTGAAGCAAGAAAGTGAAATTATTTTT
>JAJJWW010011936.1:0-58577 GCA_023531295.1 Papaver armeniacum | reverse complement strand
AAGCCCATAAGAGGGAGAAACCCATGTAGAAAATATGTCCCAAAAGTGGTCGCCGGAAACCGGGTATTGTGGCCGGAATAGTCGCCGGAAAACATCTCGGGTGGCCAAGCAAATCCGCTTCCACACCAGGTTCATTGAGTCAACTCGGTCGGATTCAACGGGTCGGCTCGGTCGAGCAAAGTCAAGCCCGACTCGGGGAGAGTCGGGGTGATAGTCGGATCATGAGTTAGCTAGGCGAGTTAGACAGCGATCGAGATCCAGGTGGCCGAGTGGCATTGGCGAAGGCCATTGCACAAGCCAAAAAGCTGTCTTTGCTCAATCCTTGTGCATCACCGGCTAGGTCACGGCCAAGATGGCCCCGTGACATCCTCCATCAACCTTGCAATGCCGAATCTCGTCATCCCTTCTCTGCTTCCATTCTCTTATCATCAGCATCTCAATGCCACCACCATAGGAACCCATTTCTGCAGCTTCTTGCTCCACTGCAATACTCCACAACAAGACCACCCCCTTGCAATTCACACAGATACAAGTATAGCCTAGACATACATCAGATACAACCATTCCTGCAACCTCATTATCTCAGCCAAGCCATCTACATCATCCCAGATCTGAATTCAAACCACCAACATAATAAACTTGAAACTGGTTCACAACCATTACTCAATTTCAGGACACATGAGCTCTCATTGCCTCCACCTGAGCCATGAACTGCCAATCCCATTGCATTTCATACCAAATTCACCACCAAAACCTCATACCCTGATTTCACAAACTCCATTAGCAGCATCTCCAATCTCAGTCATAACCTTCACCTCAGTGACCCACCTGCAGCTTCAAAGACACCACCACACTGCAGCTATATTTAGCTGCAACAATTCCATCTGAACCAGCTCAGCTGCAACTCCATCTAGCTTAGGTCACAGCTCTGATGGCCCTCAACTTCCTATCTATACCAGCTGCACCACCGTAGTTGCACAACCACTGCAGTTTCAATCAAAATCCTCACTGAGCTGCAACTTCTGAGCAACCAGGCTCCCAGTAGTACACATCTCCTTAACAATGGCTGCACTTGCAATTTCGGCTCTTGTGCGCTTCAACTTTCTCTTTCTCTCAAACATCCATGTCTCATATCTGTCAATCTTCCACCAACATCAACACCGGTTTCACTTCTTGGTTGTAAAGATTCATCCACATCTTTCCACCTTTATTTCGACTCACTTTGCACACACTCACTATGTCCACCACTCGACCTTCCCATGACCACTAACCTCACCAAGCTCACGGCACCACTACTTCCATTCAATCATCCTACAAGTCCTTCTCCCTAGTAACTGCAGCTCCTTCTCTTTCTGCAAATTTGTTCTTCAATTCCACTTCTAAACTTAAACCTAGAACTCCATGTTCATCTCCATCGAATCCAACACACCCATGAGTCATCAATCCTTCTTCTCCATTCAAACAATTTCAAATCCTCATGAATATCAACATGACATAAAAAATCTTCTTCTTCATATTATCTTCCCAAAATCCAACTCCAGATTCAAAACCATACCACCCGATCCATCCATAAGTCTCCATTTATCTTCACCGATCAAACCCCAATTTCGATTCGATTTCTTCCATCTCTGACCTCAAAACCCCTCAAAACCACCATGAATCAAAACCCTAACTTCAATTTCTGTTGAATCTTAACAAACCCATCTTTAAATCTTCACAGAAGCCATCAACATCACCTCCATTACAGCAGCAGCAACCAATCCCATTTCAAATCCATCGGCTCAACTCATAACCAATTTCGTCTCTGAATTTCTCTGTCGCCATTCACTCATCTCTATTTTTTCAGGTGATGTAGGAAATACGGCTAATGGTCAATGAAATGATTTCTCTAACTTCTAGAGTGCATTGTAGGAATAACAATCGGATATAGCCACCCAGTGCAAATGATAAGGGCCAACTAAGATGGCACCCCTTTACATGTACTGTCAGTTCTAGGGAACTGACAAGTTTAATCAATTATTTTGCTCATAACTTTCTCATGCAACATCGGAACGGCCTCATTCTTTCGCCACTAGCTTCGTCTTTTCGCTCTCCCCAAGATGATGAGATGAAATCCAGGATTTAACTTCCTTTTGCTTCAATGACTCCATAACACCTAATCAACTCAAATTCACACATAAGATACATATTTTACAAGAAAACTCGCAAAGAAAGCATAAATACTAGATATAAAATTAGGTGTTTTGCGACACCTATCACTAAGAATGTCGTATAAAATAAACTGGTCTTCTGTTTCTCATGATCCTATAAATTAGTATGGTAGCTAACTCAGACGATCGCATAAATTAAATTGGGTAACTAATTCAGACGGTCGTCTATAAAAAATAGAGTAATTCTAGTTCAAACAAACACTTCAAATTCTAAAAAGAGCGTATGCATACTAAAGGAAACACAATGATTACATACTTGGTTTGTGGAACTGGCATTGGGGATGCCGAGGATGTAATCTTATCCAAACTAGCATTACTACCAGCCATATGCTTTTTATACAGCGATATGTAAGTAGCCCTTGAAGTGGAAACCTTCTCCCTTAAACCAATATAGACTATTGAAAATGACTCATTAAACAAGGTTCAATACCCAAAAAGTAACGTGAACAAAAGATATGATCTATAACTTGAACATCAAAATATGATCTATGTTCAAGTGAATAAAGTACCTGGCATTCATCCTGTTGAGATATAGACGTAATAATAATGTTACTAAGCGCACTAATCTTTGATGCAAGATATGCCTGAACGTTATTGGCCACTAGCCTACTTTTAGCATTTAGTTTGTCTTCTCTAACTGCACAGCGGGAAACAAATTAGAAAAGGCAATTGATATAAATAAAGGGGCACTGAGTAATAAATATCTCGGCTAAGACAAAAAGTTCACTAGCAACAGAACCACATAGCACTGAATAGTGACAAAAGCTTGCTTAACATTCTCATGTAGCAAGGGATTGGTAGTCTTTTGTTGTGCACATGGATTCCATGGTAAATTAATGAATGAATTTAGACAAACTACACTGACAAACTTAAAATTACCCCATTTTGCAAATTTAATATGACATAAGACTATAAGATACATAAATATAAGTCTCTCAAGCACAATGCAGGAGAACCAAGAATGAATTAGAATTATTTGTATTATAACTCCTAGCATCTAAATGTTCAGATTGGTAAAAACTGAAAAGAATAGCTTATCCATAAATATAAGTCTCTTAAGCTAAAGTAGAACGGACAAGACAAGCTAGCCCATAACCCTAAGTCCAAATCTTTGCCCTTTTTGTTGAATCAAAATTTATTTTCTTCTCAAAAACAATGCCTAAGTTCAATATAAGTGGAGCTACGTCTTCCTACAGTCATTGATACACAGGTATGCACCTAAATATAACCATCAATTTCTTTACTATCCTTTTCTTTATGGGTTTTATGCATAAAAATGTTGCCATCATCACCTACACTAGACAATGTTAATTGTTAGGTGATTAGTTGCCATTTCCATTAGTATGGCTCATTTTAATTGCAGCAAAAACATTGCGCAATACATACACATTGCACAATACATCATAATAAGATATTTAAAATAAAAAATTAGTGTTTTCGCGCTACCTTCCCTTAAACCACTCACTTTTGTCAGGAATATCATCTTTTAAGAATCTTGTCATTCATATAGCTATAAGTACTTGCACTCGTAGAAAACTGGTGTATTCAAATGAGCGCAAGCCATCTGCCAGAGAGAAATCCAAATAAGTTAATGCGCCCATGGACCAACAAACTCAATTCATTTCATACAATCATTTTACTGTTTACCCGATTTATTATCTACGACCTTGCTAGAAGGCTACCCAATTTATTTTACAGGACTGTGTTGGGAATAATATATGTTTATTTTTTCGTGTCATACTACACAGTGCATATGGCGGTGAGGATTTGTCAATTAATACATCACGATCATCCAGGTCAGTAGGTGACATATTAAAACATGCACAATCTATACAAAGCTCTCACAACTGTTTTGTCATATAGCTAAAGCTAATCACTGATTCACCATCTTCTCTTTGTTTCAAAAAAATAATTCGTACCAGCTTTTCAAACCGATAAAGGGATGGATATGTGTGGTTCAAGATTCATTCATTTTGTTGTATATGTGAACGTTTCAAATTAGAGAAATAAATGTATGGGTGGAAAGTTGAATAAAGATGAATTCCTAGTGGTCTATGATGCTGGGGTGAAACAGACAATCCTATTTTTACAGTATTGTATAACTAAAGCAAAAAAACATGATGTCTAGGTCCGTTCTTCTTCACAAAGCAAAACAATGTCAAATTACTTAAACACCAAAATTATTAAAACTTAATTTGCCTTTGGTTTACAAACTATAGGACTTCACTGACTCACTCAACAGAAGTGCATTAGCCAACTGCTCATCTGTCGTGGTGTACTACGTTTGAAACCACAATATCTTACAGCTCATGTCCATTTTATCAGACCGACAACGAGCAGCTATAGGAAAAATAGGATAGATGCACTACGTTTGCTCATGGAAGTGTTGGGAATAATATATTTTTATTTTTTCGTGTCATACTACACAGTGCATATGGCGGTAGGAATTTGTCAATTAATATATCACGGTCATCTGGGTTAATAGGTGACATATTAACAAAGTGATTTTTCAATTAATACATAACGATCATCTGAATAAGAAGTCGATAAGTCATTTTGTTTACCTAGAGATATCATCTATGGCTTTAGTCCATAGAGAATATAATCTTGGGTCACATACAACTAATTATTCATGAACCTGCAAGCAAGCAGGCTGACTTTATCTGTTTAGGTACCAAATGGGATGAAGTAGAACTTTCACAATAGCCACTTCACATATTTCTTATTAAATGGTGCATTCTGGAATTATACATTATGACCATACTCATGTATGTGATGTTCTAATTCGGTTGTCCCAATTCTAAGTTCTAACTAATTAAACAAAATCTAAAAAGGGAAATGGCTAAACCTTAGAATGGTCAACCTCTCGATATCCTTTGCAAATAAATAGAGACTTATTCTAACCTCCGTAGCCTGATCCTGAAACTTTGCTGGCCATGTAGTCGGCCGAGGTACTTCCTCCAATAACACTTCGTAAGGGAACTTGCTTACCACCTCAGGAACTTCGAAGGATGAACAAGCGGATAAATGTGCTTGAATCCCATCAGATAACTCACAACTCTCACACTTTTTTTCACTTCAAATCTACCTCTGCAATAAACAAGAAATCAACACATTAGGATTTAACACAGATGCCAAACCGGAGCTGATATGTCTTTGCCAAAAAAATTGTGATTATTAGAGCAGCTAGGATCGTTTGTTGTGCAACTTTTATGAGTAGTATCACATATGGAAGACTAATAACACATGCTAATAAAATCAGTTACCTACCAATATGGTTTACAAAACATTTAAAATTACAAAAACTTTATTAAAAACATTTAAAAAAAAATTACAACGCAAATAAATTGAGGATCGAAGAAAATCATCTTACCATTGCCCGTGTGATTAAGGGTTTGAAATGAAGTAAAAACTCATTTCCTTCACAGTAGAAATGCTTCCTTCATTGGATACATTAACTCACCACTAATAAACTTCCTAAAATCAGAACTTTGCATCATGCAACAACCAATTTAAATTAGGGATACCGTAGCAATCATACAAAATCAATTTTTCTCCTATCTTAACTATACAAGACAACAATAAAAAAAGAATGCTTCAAATACAAAAAAAGAATTAGGGTTTGTCCATTAACTGCTAACAATTGCGTAACAAAGATTCGAGTCCTGAGGAGATCGTTGAATTGACGCTCTGTTGAGCAAAACCTAGGGTTAAACAGTTTTTGTGAGAGATATTTTTAGTCTTCAATATATGGTATCCATATTGCATCCGGGTCTTATAAATTGTCCATATTTCAAACCAATTAAGAAGTAACTACGGTTGGTTCTTGTTAACTATGATTGGGGATAAACATGGAAAAAGAGAAACAAAACTTAAGATAAATGGACGGACAATTGATTTTGTCCGTCAATTTAGGTTGAATGGAAAGTAGTCGGTATGCGAAGCAAAACCCAAAAGTTTGGATTTCGGTGACGATTCCTCAAGTTAGTTAGTTGACTAATCAAACAAATATATTATATTCTCGTTCTTTGGAAGAATGTACAAAAATGAATTCTTCATAAAATGAGTTTCCATCATCCAAACAAATATCAACCAATCAGCCGATGAATATTCACCTAGATTATAATTATGTTTTTTCTTTACACATCATAACTAGTTTAATCAACTTTACCCATATTTTCAAATACTTTAAACAAAAATTCGATTTAGGATTTAGGAAACCGTATTTATTTATTTATTTATGTATTTATGAATTTTACCATATTCAAATCTTATAGAAAAATGTTAGTATGCTTTTTGGTTTATGTATGAAATTTATATCATGCACTACGCCAAAACTGGGTATATTTGACGGGCCCCTTAAGAGAAATTTGACTAGGAATGCCTGTCAATTCATTTTTGACGGGCCAAGCCTATCAAAATAATATAATCTGGTCAGGCCCAGTTTTTTGGCGGGCATACATTTATGATTTATCAGACTAATTCTTTTCTACTCGAAATTTCTCTCTCCTTTCTAATTCCTACAGAGAAACGAAAAAAAAAATGATAACCCTAGATTAATTTTTTTTTCCTCTCGTGGTGGATTTGATTCAGTCGGAGAGCTTCAATCTTCATCTCGATTTCTTTTGGTCGATTCTCATCTCAGATCTGATACTCTATTATCCCAGTTCTCGATTTGACTTAACTTTCCCAAGTTCTGCTTCCTCCATAGAACAATTATTCAATTTCGTTGGAGCTGCGAATCGGCGATTTGAGGTATTGTTTGTTTCTGATACTTTAATTAAATCCAACTGGATTCCATCTTTATTTCTGATACTTTAATTCTTCTTTACTGTACTTAACACTCAAATGTGGTCTAGTCAATCTAGGGTTTTATGGGTTTAGAAATAACAAACTAAATAGTAATGAGAATTTTATGATAATACATTTAAAGTTATATTCTCTGCTAATTAATCGTTTAGATGCCCTGATTTTTCTGTAAAATTGAAACACATGGATTTGAATAATAGAAAAGCAGCAGGGGAGGATAGAATCAGCAACTTATTGGATTCACTTATACACCATATACCTTGCATGTTAGTTAAGTGGTCCATGGGCCCGATTTTATTCCAACAAAATCTAACTAGCATAGGATAAAAACTTCAGGAACTCTCTAAAGAAAAATCGTGTATACTCAGCAAATTAGAAGCCATAGAGGCATTTAGTAGGACTACAAACTAAGATGGTTGGTTTAAGCTTATCTAAGTAAACACTACAAACTAAGATGGTTGCTCAACTTGAATGGTATCCGGCTCGTTTATTTGGATCTTGTTCAACATACATATATACTTAATCTGTCGACCTAGCAAACTAGTTTTAATCTGAAGTCCTTGCTTTTGAATTTACTTCAACAATTTGGAATCAGTGAAAGCCACATGTATACACGTTGTCTGTTTTCAATTCTCTTTTCTTTTTTCTGACCAACTTATAATCTCATGGCATGCCTCTAATTCACTTGTACTAATTAAATGTCTTTATTGGAATGAATGAGCACTCAAACATAGCCTGTATTTTATAGGCTAATAAATCAATAAGCGATAAGAAATTATTAATTAAGCGATAAGAAATTATTTATATAATTATCGGGAATAATTTATAGGCTAATAAATCAATTTTGAATTGATTGACAAGCAATGCCTGTCAAAAATTATTGACAAGCATAGCCTGTAGTTTATCATTCATTGTTATTGGAAGCAGGTTACCATCAAATAAGGTTTTTGACACCTTAAAATACGACAGGCCATCTGACGGGAGAGGACTGTCGAAAACCTATATTATTAACAGACTTGGCCTGTCAATAAAGGCGATTTCTGGCGTAGTGATGGTTTTTTTCTTGCATTTGAATTTATTTATATATGAGCAACTTTTTTGTGTATAACTTTTCTTCAAGTTTTTTTTAGCATATGAATTAATATAGTTTTTAGTACTATTTGTGTGTTAACATATACTTTTTTTTTTTTTTTTTTTTTTTAAAAAAAAAGGTTACAATACTATAAAGCATTCGTATTATCTTAATTTAGGTATTTATTATGCACATTAATACTAATTTAATTTCCAAAATGCTTCTCGTGGATAAAAATAAAAATATAAAACATTTTAGAAAAAACAGTTTCTCATGATATGAATTTTTACTTTTTTGCATATGAATATTACGTATATGAATATATTTTTATAAGTTTGATTATTTTGGTAAGCATATTTAAGGAAACAAATTTTCTAATTTCAAATAATTCATATAAAAAACAAATACTAATTTTTTCATGCTTTTATCTTTATTTTTTTTGTTAAAACGTCGCTAGGTACACAAATCCTCTTTATGATGATGATGAATATATGCCCTTTGACGAAGAGGTATATCTCGTGGCAGAATCACTTCTACAGTAGTTTATTATCAGCAACCTGATTGGTAATAGGCTTGTCCATCCATTCTACCAAAATGCTTCATTTTCATGAGGCAATTACTCATAGTGAAAAAAATGATATTACCAAAATGCTTCATTCTACCAAAATGCTTCACTTCTACAAGAGTAACAAAAAGATATTTCCCTTTGAGGTGAACTAAAACAGTCTTATTTGTTAATTCTGAGTATCTAAAGGAGTTGATATTACAGAAACCGTTAGGGTCTTTACTGAAGTTTAACTATAAACCAAGGCTGGTGTAGAGACCCTCTCAAGAGGGTACATATGAAGTTCAATAATTTTCACTAGAATAAAGAGTTTATAGACATGTATAAATGCAGTCTCATGGTTTGTGTAGCCTATGTATAATATTGGCATCATTGGTTCTGACCCCGAATTCAAATTTTGTTTGCATTTGTCTCTCTTTATTCGAAGGGATAACTCTCGAGGAGGAAAGCATTGTTTCAAATCAAAGAACCTGAAACTACAATCAATTTTTTATAAGAATAATAATGAGAAGTTAGAGCAACTGCAGTGGGGAGACTATAACCAAAGACTAAAAACCAAAAAAATTTGAAAAAAATGGGTTTACTCTGTGGTGCGACGCTACGGTGGGAAAACCAAATTTGGTGGGGCGCAACTTTAAAGTTGCGCCCCATTTTTTTTTTTTTTTAATTCGGGCGTAACTTTAAAGTTGCGCCTCATTTTTTTTTTTTAAATTCGGGCGTAACTTTAATCTTCGCCCCACCAGGCGCAACCTTTAAACTTCGCCCGACCAAAGACCAAACCAAAGACCAAATATAGTTTGGTTTTTGGTTTTAGTCTGGTATATGATCTTTACTCCTCTCCGTAGCGCTTGGTTTTTCGACCAAATTTTTAGTTATACTCCTCGACTGTGGTTGCTCTTAGGGTGTGTAAAAAATTGGATTCGTACCGAGAAAATTATTGATGAAGGGCACATGGTTTTTTCTCCCTTTGGCAAGATCCATAATTGGATTCGCAGAAGTTCTTATAGGTTGTTTGGATACACACCCTGAAGTTGCTTTTTGACTTCTGGAAGCAAAAAAGTCAGAAGTTAGTTTGGGTACATAATTTCAAAATGCCTTCTAGAAGCAAAAAAGTCAACTTTTTGTGAAGCAAAATGTTTATGCTTCTGATTTCTGCTCCTGACTTCTACTTCCGGTATCCAAACGTGCTAGCTACATGTAGATTAATACCTTAGGCCTATTCCTATGCACAAAGTTAAAAAAACTTGTTTGACATACCAGGTGGCATGGCAAATGAGCTACGCCACTATGGGAAAACAGCTGAGCGATAATTTGCTATCGACAGTTATTATCGACAGCACTGGTGATATTATGAATATTGCTGGCGTCATAGTCTCCATCGTTTGATCCTTTTAATATCTCTTAACAAATATTTTGTAACGACTATTTCACCCTGCTGGTTCCTATATATACACCCTTGCACTTCTTCAAATTACTCACACGTACTTCTATATATATATTTTACCGATTTCTTATATTTATTCTCAATTTTAAATTTCATAATCATCAATGACGAGATCCAATGAAGAGAATATTGTTATTATAAATCGGTTTAGATTACGGAAAGAAATGCATCAACAGAGGTTGCAACAACTTGATGATGAGGAAGATGGAGATAGAAACAACTAATTGACACTGTGATACTCATACATTCGGGCAAGATACCTAGAGTTCCAGAGCTAAAAGAAGTATTCTCATGAAGATATATGTATCGAGGGAGGGAATTTTACCACCAGAAGATGATGCACGATTATTTTCTTCCCAATTATGTGAACTCTGATCAAGATTTCTAACATCGATTCCGCAGGCCTCGGCACCTGGTGAAAAAGATTATTGATGAGCTTTGTCGAGTAGAACCTCAATTTAATTATCAATTTTGTTAGAGCATTGCTCGGTCGAACTCGCAAGCGTTGCTATCTCAAGATTTTTTTTCAAGTTTAGTTACCTAAACTATAAGTCTTGATTTCTAGCCTACTTATAGCTAAGTCTCGGATTAGGATAGTAAGTGTAGTTGAGCTTTAGACTCCATGCCGTTCATCGAATGAAGACGAAGACTACTCAAGGGAACTTGTGGAACTTCATCAACAAAAGGTATGTGGAGACTGGAACTTATCTATTACTCAAAAGTCTATCTACTCTATCTCCTATTTGAGACAAAAGTCGTATTGCTATATAGACTTCAATTATACACATTTGCTATTTCGAGCCGAGTTCATCTCGCTTATCTATTTCTCGAAATATGTGTTGGTAAGCTTTCGCTTTAGCCAAGTTCATCTTTACTCGTGACGAAAGTCATGTTGATTATTTCAATAACTTGAAAATCGCTTTGATGAAAATAGTTTGTGGATAACAACTATTTTAACATCCTCTAAGAAAGTTTCAATGATTGAAATGAGAGTTTAGAACAAGTAACCTTGTTTGGATATAAACATAGTGTGTTCTCACATTTGTGTAAAAGTCCAAAACCGGGAACCTAAAGTACACGTACTGGCGGTTGTTGGAGTCCGGGTAAGTATGCGTACTGGTACGCATACTGGCGGAAGTTTCATATCAAAGAATTTCTGCTGGAGTTTGAAAGATAAAAACAAACTCAATCCGGCTACTTAAGTGAAAAGGCGAGGGTACCCAAATATACCTCAAGCTAAAACTTTTCCTACCTATAAGTCCTTTATCCGAAAGTGATTGTCTATGGACTGAGTCGAGACAATACAACTAATCGGTTCACACTTCGTGTGATCGTCTATGGATACGAGATCGAGACAATACAAAAACGAAGTATGTTTACTTGATACAAAGGTTCGGACTTAACCAAACACAATAGGATTGTTTATCAAGTAAATAGGAATTAACGTTTGTGTAATTTACTTTAATTATAATAAAACACTTATAATGCGGAAATATAAAGTAAATGACACAACAAGATTTTGTTAACGAGGAAACCGCAAATGCAGAAAAACCTCAGGACCTTGTCCAGAATTGAATACTCTCAGGATTAAGCCACTACACAAAATTAAACCTTCCTTCGTATAGTTGAGACCAAGCAACTAAACCCATAGTTCACCTAGTTCCGTCTGTCTTCCCACGCCTCCAACTTATGAATAAGTCACGTACTTGGAACAATTCCTTTGGTTCGTATTCCAAACAGTAAAGGAACAACAAATCTATTTGGTATCAACTCTCTTCAACCAAGTGATGTGAGTTAGACAAAGGCTCTTCTGTTTATCTTAACATAAACTCCTTCGTCAGGTTCTTAGATCTATCTTATGTTCAATTACCAAAGTAATCGTTAAGATTTTGCAATCAATACTTTTAATCACAAAGAATTGTATTAATGCCGATCTACACAACTAATCAATCCAATCTACCACAAGGATAAACTGATTATAGTTGGATCCTCTTATACCGAAACAAGTATTGTGCACACCAAAGATTATGAACCCCAAATCAGAAATCTTCACTATCTTCTTTGTCTTCAAATCTTCTTAGATCTTCAATAAACACCTTCACACAACCATCTGAATCTCTCGTGATCAATCACGCACATAACGAAGTCTTTTAACAATGGATTATCACAAGATCGTCTTTAGCACTAACAACAGTCTAAAGATCCATGTCGAAACTTCGATCTAGTTTGAGTGAATCTTATACTAGAAGAGAAGATTCTCAAGCATAAACAAACTAGGTGCAATCAAAGTTCAAACACCGTTAGTCAATCAAATCAATCGAAAACAAAATATAAACCGCAATTATCTAGTATCCCACCAACGGTACTCGTAGAGCTTCTCAATCCCAAAGAAGACTTTAAACTAAGCGGCCGTAAGAGATTTCACCTAATTTGGTTACTCTCCTCTCCAAATAGGCGGCTACACCAGAAACAACACAACCGAGGAAGTTTGTTGTCACGAAGGATTAGTTTGCTAGAAATGCAAACTTCAAGTATTTATAGACAAGGAAGTTTGGTCACCAAGGAATTTCCAAAACCGAAAATATTCTCAAAGATATTCAATACATTCCAAATTTGGTTTTCATAATTCCTGGAAATGCTCTGTCCAAAATAATGATCGAAAATCTCTCTGGAAAATCTCAACTAGTAAATGCACATTACTAATTCTCATTTTCCTAAAATAAAATTAACAACCTTAAATAAAAGATTCTTAACTTATTTATTTCGATCCTGGGATTTTTTTCTTGTAGCTATTAAGGAATAACTTTGAACAATAAAATATAAACATTACTGCACGTGTTCAAAGTATGCCGACATCCTTAGTTTCTAAGTCCTCTTTCATACTTACAACCTTGAAACCGATTTGCCACACTTCCAAACAAGTTTATAATTGGTTCATCCGACTTTCAAAAACTATGCGATTGATTAAGAAACACTCAATCACAAATCATAGGTTTAACAGTTCAACCAAAACAAGTTTCGGTTCTACCTCCATATGAGTACTGTGCATAGTCACACTAGCTTTCCAAAATTCGGTTGACTAGGTACTAGGATCGGTTCCCCACATATACATGGTATCTAACTTATATGTGTTGCACATATCCATAGGATCGGTTCCCTATTGCCTAAAAACGTGTTGCACATGTTCATAGGATCGGTTCCCTTTCTGCTATAAACCTTGTTGCACCTCATACAAGGATCGATTCCCCTTTGTGATGTGTTGCACCTCTTCTCGAGATCGGTTCCCCTATACCCATATTCGGTTTAACAAAACACAAACTCGATCATACCATCTCAGGTGATTACTTAAGATCGGTTTCACTAATAAAAGTCATACCAATACATAAGTCAGGCCTTTGTGAATAGTTTTACCAAGAACACAAACAAGTCGTGAGCGGTTATACTAAATCATACATATTGGATGTTCACAAGATATGCAATGAATAACAATCCCAATAACGCATGGCGATTTCCTTTTCGATTCATAAACAAGTTTATGAACTTACTTCCTTAAAACACATGTAAAACATTGTTTCCTAGGATGAAATCCTCACCTCATACCCATACATAATCAAAATAGCATTCAAACGATTATGTCGATGTCTTATCTACAAAGTTTAATGGTTAAGCAATAAATTTCATATTGTATTCCTTAATACTATGTCTATCTAGAGTGTTCATGCTTCGCAGTTTTGTTTTCAATATGCACGACTTGAAAGATACGTTAGGGAATGAAACAGTTCAAGTCAAATATCACTAACCTCAAGTGGAAGGATGATGTTGTCGTTGTAGCTTCTTACTTCTTCACTTCTTCAAGTCTTCGCAATACTTGTAATGTCTCATATCCTAATACTTTCAATCTAACCTATTCGAAGTTGACTCTAGTACATAATCAAGCGACTTTTAAAATGAGTTTTGATTCACTAAAATATGACAACCAAACTTGACATACCAATGCTTGGTGGGTTCAACCGAGCTATGCTCTAACAATCTCCCCCTTTGTCAATTTTAGTGACAAAACTCTTACAATCATATGGATAAACAAATTACAAGAATTCAATACACATACGCTTGATTCCCGAATTCAACATCACAATAACCTGCATTCATTCAATCCTTAAATGCCGCTGTTGAAATTATAATAACAAAGCTAATACTCCCCCTAAAGGTAAGATATAGGTAGATTTCATCAATCCGCACGTCTATGTTATACCAATCAATATGATATGATACTCCCCCTTAGTCTATGCTTTCACTCTTTCGTTAGATAAACGTTTAAGCACAATGTTCTTTTCCTTAGTGATACCAATCAATATAAAATCAATACCAGTATCACTTGTTTACTCCATATATTTCTCCCCATTTTTGTCACAAAATGACAAAGAAACGAAAAAAATAAAGGACAACACGAAAAGAATCTTACAAATCTCAAAATAGACTTGCAGACCTATAGAGTTAAGCACGAGGGTTCCACACACCATTTTTGATAACCAATATCAAAACCGAAACTACAAAGTAATTTGTTTTGATATGTTACCAAGGAAACAATTGCTCGAAGCAATTTTCCCAATTTAGTTTAGCAAACCAAAAATCAACTAAGCACCTTAGTTCCTTTGCTAAACCGATTGTACAAAAACAATCGCTTCATTCGATAAGACCAAAATACAGATAACTCTATTTTTCTCATCAGGTTCTAATTATCCATATAACTTAGACCTTTCACTTTTAAACAAGACAAGTACTAGGTTAGTTAACTAGAATTTCTTGTTAAGGCATTCGATTAGACTTGAATAACCGAAACCTCCACTTTGATAAGTCTAACTAAGATAAACTTAGTTTCTCTTATCCGAAATCGAATTGGACTGATCAACTCATCCCGTAAACCTTTTCTTTAGTTAAGCCATAAATAATTCATACAAACCAACATAAATCAACTTGCAAAATTATTCACCTCAACCGTAAGAAATTGAATCAACATAGACATTAAAGCACCGCAATTGCGCAGAAATTTTGTAAGCCTAAATAATTGATATCACACAATAAAGCAAGATAACAATAGTTTTTCTTAACCGGAACCAATTGAATCACACACATCCATACACACATCATGGAATAAAACATCAATTGAACAGAAATTTTGTTAAGCAAAAGCAATATATATATATATATGAAATAAAATCAGGCTTCTTAAACAGGAAAACAATTAACTAACAACAATGTTACCTCAAATTTCACATCCGCTTCTCCAATATGTTTGCATCTTCCTCCGGGGAGAATTGATATCGAAATATCATTATGTTGTCATCCTTATGCAAAACAAAAGAATAACAACAACCAACATTTACCAGAGAAAGGTTGAAAACCGGTTTTAACAATTGCAAGCAAAAGTTGAAAACCGTCGAAACACATATGCTTTTATGCTAAACCAAAACCGATTCAACATATTGTGACTTTTTCACATATTGTTTCTACAAGAACCCCTCATGATCCTTTGATAAAGCCTACCAACATGGGCTAGAACTTAATCCTGCCAAATCAAAAAGTCACCCAAACCATAAGGGTTCACAACATATGAGATCGAATATTAAGGTCATGAAAACCGAAATCATACATCTCATAAATAAATTTGAAATACACCATAAATATTCAACATAAAATCAAGTATTGCAATTACCTCAATCTTTGCAAACCGTGGCTATAATGTTCATGAATTGATTTGAGTGAATCAAAATCGATTTTGCTTCGATTGTGTCTTGTATACTTCTATGAGATCTAAGCAATTGAAAAACTCTCTTACTAGTTCATTTGAGTCATTTGAACTAGTTATGGTAAAGATGAATAAGGTTGATATGAAAGTGCTCATATGTCTAACCATTGGTTAACTATTGTTGAACCGACTAAGTGTCCACGTTTAGGTACGATTACTCAAACCTAAATGAAGGTGCATTTAATTTGTGTATAACAAGCTAAGTTCGATCTAAAGGTTGAAAGATATTAGCTTGAATCTAATCAGGTTTTCATCCAACGGTGAATATTGAATGCTTTGTTACCAAGGTAACTTATATTGCAAACCTTGATTTGAAATCTATATAAAGGAGAACTCTATCAACTGGGAAACCTAATTCCCACACCTCCTGTGTGATACTAGTTGCATAAACTAGATTCGATTCTCCTTTAACCTTAGGTTTTTCACGAAACCCTGTAGGTTAACGACTTGAAGATTTCATTGGGATTGTGAAGCCAGACCCAACTATTTTCTCTGTAGTTACGTGATCCGATCTTGCTGTTTTCTATCGTGATTTAATACAATCGTAAGATTGGCTTGAGATTAATTTCTCTGATAGGCAATATAGAAAAGTAGTCACAAACATCTTCGTCTCATCATTTGTGATTCCACAATATCTTGTTTCGTTAATCGATTAAGATTATTGTGAGGTGATTGATAATACTAGGATGTTCTTAGAGAATATAAGTCCGGTTTATCAATTGGTTCCTATTCACCTTGATTTATCAAAAGACAAAACAAAAACTCGTAGGTATATCTGTGAGAGACAGATTTATCTATTCAATAGATTTTCCTGTATGAGACGGAATTGTTTATTAAGTCTTCGACTTTGGGTCGTAGCAACTCTTGGTTGTGGGTGAGATCAGCTAAGGGAATCAAGTGTTTAGTATCCTGCTGGGATTAGAGACGTAAGAAACGCGACTGTACCTTGATCAGTGTGAGATTGATTAGGGCTCAACTACATTCCAGACCGAAGTTAGCTTTGTAGTAGGCTAGATTCTGTAGCGGCTTAATACAATGTGGTGTTCAAATCAGGACTAGGTCCCGGGGTTGTAGATGGGGAAAAACGATTTGCTGGTTTTTAGGGAAGTGAAGAGTCGAGCGTGCAGACGAGACTCCTCAACCGAGCAAACTGCTGAACCTCACTCAGATGCACTGCAAAGGGAGTGATTAGATTCGAGAGATCAATCTGTAAGACTCCGGACTAAACCAAGTCAATGGCCGTTCCAGAGTCAATTCGGTCACAAAGAGGAAAATGGGTTGATCTGTAGGAGGGAAGCTGAGAATTTTGTGGGATCAATGATGATCAAGGATTGTGGATGTGTTGAAGGTTTCTGCAAAATTGATGAACTGCTGAATATTGAGTTCTATGAATAAGTTTCAATCGAGTTGTTGTGTAGACGAATGTTGATTGTCTTTTGTCCTCGATTTAGGACTTATTTATATTGGCAGAATGATGAACACATTGATCCATGTAAGTGTGACGGTTTCTTGATTGAAAGAGTGGGAAAGTGGGAGATCGTGGTGAAACCAGTTCCAGGTCGTGCGGAGCCTTGGCTAACCGGATACCCACTACTTTGCTAACTCCTTCAACCGGTTGCACGACTTACTCATATTTCTCATCGTGGATGAATCCACGTGCCGTAGGCCGCCAGACCAAAACCCTAATTGATATCCCCCTATGTGACGTGATTGATGTCTCACGAATTGTGGAGTCTGCAAGGCAGACGTGTATTTAATTAGTCAATTGTTGACTGATTAGACAATGAGTCTAGGTTTTGTTGAATTGAGCATGATTGACGAATGCTCGGTGATTCATGGATTTGAACATGTTAGTTCGTTGATATTGCTCGTCTGTCGAAATATTGTAAATTCGGGCACAAGTATTGCTCAATTCGATGAATTACTAATAAATCACTGAATATTGATAGTTGGATCAATATTCAAGCAACTGAGCAAGTATTGCTCAATTCGACGAATTATTTATTGGTGATGTGACCAAATAAAATATTAATTAAAATATTGGTATATTACTAAATATTATATAATTAATCTGAATGTTGATTGCTGGATCAACATAAATTTATTAGTGTTTGAACTTTCTCAGAATGATAATTTGCGGAGCGTTTGTTCGAAACCCTAATTTTTTATTAATTGTTCGTTAATTGATGAATTGCTGAAAATAGGTCGCTTAGTGAGAGAGGGACCAACCACATGGAATTATGGACGTATATGTGATGCCCGACTCAGCGTGCACCAGAGTCCTTTGTTGACTAGTTGGTGAAAGAATGATGATTAAATGTCGGTTTCATCATTTATTAAAATAGTGCTCGTCTGAGCATTAGGTAGTAAAACCTAATTTATGGAGAAGTGAGGGACCGACCAAGAGGGTATGAAACCGGCCCTTGGTGGTCATGGGACCAACTGATGGTTGATTGAGCAAATTCCAAGTTGGTTGGAAAGAGTTCGGACCTAATATGAGCAATTGAGCAAATTAGCTCAAAATTATAAAAATATGTGGGACCGGCTCCTTGCAAGCCTTAGGTCCGTCCTTGGTCGGTCAAGGAAGCATGCCCGTGTCACCACAATGTCCGTGTCTTAGTCCTGAGAGATTCGGTATATTCTGATGTGTGTTTGATCAATATCTCGAATTTTCAGAAGAGTTTGGTCTTTGACTGAAATTCTCGATTTTGCTCGAACGAGCAAGTAGAACTTTGCTCGTTTGATCAAAAATTTGTAAAATTTGTAAAATAATAATATTTTAATATTTGGCGTGAGCAGCCTAGTCGGTCATGTGACCATCTGGGTTTTTGGCTTTTTCATGGTTTGAGCGATATTTGAGAAAATATGAAGAAATCATGATATTTTGCTCAAACCGAGGAGTTTCATGAGATGAAGGGAATAATAATTATGAAAGACTAGGGATTGTAAGGTGTGGTACCGGCCACGGCTAGGGCATGGCCGGACGACTAGGTTGCACGGTCTTGCAACACCTTTCCCTATTTTTTATTATTTTTCATGAAACCGTGAAAATATGGAGAAACCATGAGTTTTGCTCAAACAAGGAAAATTGCTAGAATAAAGGAGTTTTCATGGGTTCATGAAAATAATAGAATAATTAAAATAAAGGAAAAAGGGCGTGGGGGACCGGCCGGCCGGTGGGCCCGGTCCCATAGGCGCCACTTTATTATTTTAATAATATTTTCTCTCTCCTATTCCGTGTAGGATTCCTCATTTGTCCATATTTCGAATGCTCGTTTGTGCATTTGGGTGCTCGTTCGTGCATCATTATCGAGTACACTTGCACCATTTTATGGGGCTTTTATGGGGCTTACTCAGTGGTAGTCCAGATGCCCAACTGTTGAGTATTTATTACTAATTTATGAAATTCAGTGGAGAATGATTCATGAAACTGAGTAATGAAGATGAGTAATTATTTATTATCAATCTATAGGCACAGCCGTGGATTCGACCATGGATTCGGAATAATAAAATGAGCATTACCATTCCATGGGATCATGGATTCGACCATAGAATCGGATTAATAAGATTATCTATTACCATTCTCTGAGATCAACTGTGGATTCGATCATGAAATCAGAGTAATGAGATAAAATGATTATCTATTACCATTCCATGAGATAAGCCGTGGATTCGACCATGGAATCGGAGTAATGAGATAAAATAGATTATCTTATAGGCATTAAGGGGTGAATGTCATGGTAAAATTAATCTATTGGAGAAAGGATATTAGCCAGTTAAAGCGTCATACCTATTCTGAAAGGTGCATAGTCAGGAAGCAGCGAAGGTTGCCGATATCTTGAAGGCATTTTGCCCTCAATCTTACGAAGAACTTCCTGGATCCATACACGATCTCTCTACATAGTCAGGGAACAATGAGTGTCACCGGCGTCCTGAAGGCGTTAATGCTCTCAATCTTACAGAGAACCGCCCAATCGCTCTTCTATGTTGAGGTGGGTCTCTCTATGTAGTCAGGGACCAAAGAGTGTCACCGACGTCCTGAAGGCGTTAAGTCCTCAATCATACGGAGAACCGCCCAATTAAGTTATTCTACATAGAGGTCATGATGAAAATGCGAGGCATCGAACGCTCAACTAGTGGAGGCCTTTCGAGAAACATATTCATAATGGCTCGTAAAATATGAATCATCACATGCCTGAAGCCGTGTCAGAAACATGCAGTATCATGATTTTACGATTTTGACATTTGTTGAAAATCCACCATCTACAGGGGTTTTTCTACATTTGTGGTTTCCTCGTTAACAAAACTTCTGGTGTCTGTGTTATTTCTTTTCCGCATTATATTTTGTTATATAATTGAAATATCACAGGTTGTGCGTTGAATCGATCAATTGGTAAATCCAACCTTTGGTGTTGTTGATTGAAATTGATTGATCCTTGAACATTTTTATTTGGTTCCGTTCAAGTTATTTCTCTTATATTTAGTCAGGCTCGCAAATTCTTATTTGTTTGATTGTGGATTGAATTGAGAAATTGAGATATAACTCTTTGATATACTTTTCTTAAGATTGAGTCTAACTGTTGTTGATGGTGGATTTTCATTTAAGGTTAAAATTGTAAAAAAAAACCAGAAAATCATGCGCTGACATCTTGTAAAAGATAAAGCCATTAATAAGTGTTGGATACTCCTCACTTAATTCACTTAGAATGGAGCATGTGGCAACAATCCCATTCTCAGAATACACGAAATTCATCCAGGGTTGGAGCATGTAGCAACAATCCCATATACCACAGGAATTTCTAGCATTATTAATTAATGCGCAATCAGCCTTGTATTTCCATACTCATTATCGGTGCGGCATGACGATCGAGTGTTGCTCTTACAGAGCAACACGAACCTCAAGCATTATAATGAAACCATGTACGAAATACCCGTACAGTGACTCTCGGTGTGTTATACTAGCCCGATTGAGCCCTCTCGGTGTGTTATACTAGCCCGATTGAGCATCCTAATGACCAGTATCGATCGGATATGATCACACAAATCATCCAACTCCACAAGCATGATTGGATGACCCGGATCAATTCCATCACCCCCAAGCGGTATGAAATATCCACGCCGAACCAACGCGACCCCGCATGGTCGGCCTCCCTCCGCATTGGCCTAGCTTGCCAAAACGTCCAAACCATAGCGTATGGGCGGAAAACCCTAAATTAGGGTTTGCGGCATATTACATGTGTCGCAAAACAGTCTCAACCATCCATCTTCGCAGTATAGATGGAGGGTGTATATGTAGATTCAAAGGGCCCAGAGCATGTCAACACAATCACCGTGGGCCGCCTACATACCTGACCAATCGGTCGGGACCAACCATGGTTGGTCATCCCGATCGTATCCCGAATCAAACATTGACGCACGACCTTGAAACCCAAAATTAGGGTTTTGAGCATCACAAGCGTCCATCTTCTCCGGCACGAATGGAGGGTCCCAGTTAGATTAAGCAGTGCGGTCATACCAAAGATGACCACCGTGGACCCATCTATCCCCTCACTGATCGGCCAAGGCATATCATGCCTGGTTGTTCCAAGACGCGCACCCAAACTAGCGTGGTCACACCTCCCAAGCCGCAACCGATCTCAACCGCTCAACTTCGCCGGGACGATTTGAGTGGCCCATATCACGTTTTCATGGGATATTCGGTATAGGCGTGAACACCAGCCTACCACCTTCACACTGCACCGATCGGCCAAGACCGACCAAGATTAGTCACCTTGAAACGTGCGCCCGAAGTGGGCATGACGCGCGGCTATTGCGGCACCGGTTTTACTGTCACAAATTGATGTCGACCATTCGGCTTCACCGGACGAATTGAGTGGCCCGGATCATACTTTCGTGAGGTAATGGGTATAGGCGCCTATACCGTCATGCCGTCTACACGCATGTACGGTCGGCCTAGCAAAGTCATATCCCAAGCCGGGATTCGACCATGTTTGAAGAGGGATGCTTGCGCACCTCTTCTAAAACCCTAATTCCACCAACGGTCGCAGATGAGTGTCTCAAAGATCATCTCGTCCGTCCAACTTCACCGGCTTGGTTATACAACCCTCGTCGGAGTTAACGTCGGTGAGGCGTTATGGTAATCACCACCCATCACTCTACCACAATAGGATGCGCACTCGCATAAAATACACATGATACTTCACATGTATCAACTTCCCGAATAACGCAGTTATTCAATTCAAAGCATTACATGCTACCTTTCGTGGATCCACGATCCACACATTCCGACATCAATCATGTCACAAATCGGGGGATACATACTTGGGGTATTGGTCCAAGCGGTTTACAGCGTACGGCGTGCAACGCGCCATCACAAGAACGTGTTAGGAAGTTATGGACGGTTAGCGATGACAGGAGAAGTGGGCAAGACCGATCGTGTAGCACCGACACACAACTCCACTACTCCATCACTCCACTTCCTCCACTTCCTTCGCGAGAGACGTGAATAAGGCTCAATGACTTGTATAAATAGGTTCTCCTCCCTATTTCCACCAACAGAGCAAGTCCGGACAAAAACAAACCAAGTGTTAATACAAAACACCGGAATCGATAGCTTGCATCCTGTTAGCCGGTTCGGCTTTACTGTTACAAGTCATAAGCAAGCCAACACCTTCACAATCTCAACACCTTCTTCGCTTCCCTCCCTAAGATCAACCCCATCTCCTTCACTTTGTGACCGAAACAAGTCCGGAACGGCCATTTCTTGGTTTAGGCCGGACTTGCACAGTTGATTTCCGAATCTACAAGAACTCACCGCAAGAGATGCATTTGTTTAGGGTTTAAATTCATTCCTCATCCACACACCCCAAATTACCAAATCCTAGTGGGAATAGTTTTCACCCATAAACAATTGGCGACCACAGTGGGAGGTTAATCTCTCGGTTGTAAAGTCAATTTCTTCAATACCATTCAATCAATTTCGAGATGGTTGGTCTTAGGACCACCTCGACGGTCTCAAATCCTGATGGTTCCTACAACGGAGATACCCCTCCTCCTAACGGCGTATCTGACGGCATCATCAGGAGATTCCCAACATTAAGTGAACTAACACGGGTACAGGAGATTCACACAAAGAACATGGAGCTAATCAAAGAAGCGGTAAATGACATACTTGATCTCCTCATCAAGATGACATCGAGAGATGAGCGTTAGGAGACCTTTACACCGGGACTAGTCCCCTCGGATCAACAACTTTACTACGAACCGGAGGCCAAAGGATCGGGGAAGCGGCATCTCTAGTGGAAAGCTTGTGTGAACTCTTGCACCTCTCGAAGAATCAACGGCGAGACGTTTGTCTTTGCAGTTAATAAAATAGCTCGGACGTACATCCGACTCATTCTCGTCCTAAGTCTTAAATGCATCGGAAACATCTAAATAATGTTACATTCATAGAGGACGACATGATGGCAGAGGAAGGTCATAACCGGGCCCTACATGTTACCGCTCACATCAAGGGTTTAGAGTTCAGGAGGGCCCTCGTCGACACAGGAGCATCTTCGAATCTAATTACTCTCAAGACTCTCAAGACAGCCAAGGTTAGCCCATGCAAGATTGTACGACAGCCCACCACGATGACAGACTTTGAAGGAAATCAGACCAGCACATACGGGTATGTCAATCTGAATTTATCAATAGGACCCGTTCAGTCAAGAGCAAAGTTTGAAGTCATAGAAAAGGAGCCGACTACCATATGATACTTGGGAGACCATGGCTTCACGACAACAAGGTCATTCCTTCAACGTATCACCAGTGCCTGAAGACCATGCTAAATGAGAAAGTCATCTGTATTCCTCCATCATTGTCTCCGTACGCACCAATATGCGGAGTGGAGCTGTTCGAGCCAAAAGATACTTCGCAGGAAGATCGGACAAAGTCATGTGCACCCTACTACCCACGTGGGCTTCAATCCGGGGAAGAAGACCGACTTACATCACCGAGGGCCAAGCAACACGACACGCCTTCTCGACGGGCGTCCATCTTTATCCAAAGGAGGCTTCATCCCGCGTTCACACCAAAGGGAACGCACTTTCGAGGCGAAACGTGACCGAAGGGGAAGAAAATATACCTAAGCGCCGCAGCAATTAACGGAGAGACGGCACCCGCCTCTCCGCCCAATTGAATGCTTTGCAGAACGACGAAGTACAAGAGGAGGTATTAGATGCCCCGCAACAACTACAAGATGGAACCAATTCCACAACCGACGAGCTCGAGACCGTAACATCGGGGGATGAAGAATCTCCCAGGGCCGGTCTCTATCGGTTCGACTCATCCCACGTACGAACGTACGGGTCTTGTTCAACTACTCAAGGAGTACCAAGATGTGTTCGCCCGGACATACGAGGAAATGCCTGGTCTAGATGAAAATTGGTCACCCATCACCTACATGTCATACCCGGATCCAAGCCAATCAAGCAATCTCCGAGGCAATTCAAACATGAAGTGGAAGAACAAATCAAGAACGAAATTCAGAAGTTACTAGCTGCTGGCTTCATCAGACCTATTCACCATCCGACCTGGTTAGCCAATGTGGTCCCAGTAAAGAAGAAAAACGGACGGTTCGGTCTTGTGTGGATTTCGGAGACTCGAACAAGTGCTGCCCCAAGGACGACTTTCCCCGCCTAACATCGACATGTTAGTAGACGCCACTAGCGGACACGGCATGTTTTCCTTTATGGATGGTTACAAAGCAGCTACAATCGATAAGGATGTATGAGCACGATGCAAGTAAGACAACCTTTCCGAACCCCTCTTGGCAATTTTTACTATACCGTTATGCCATTCGGTTTAAAGAACGCCGGCGCAACGTATCAACGTGCTATGACGGAAATCTTCCATGACATGATGCATAACAAGTAGAAGACTACGTAGATGATATTGTGGTCAAGTCAAGGGCTCGAGCGAGATCATACCAACGTCTTACGGCAAGTGTTCGAGAGGTGTCGAGAGTACAAGTTGAAGATGAATCCTCCGAAGTGCGCTTTCTGTCTCTTCGAGCAAATTTCCGGATTCCAAGTAACCGCGGAAGGGATTAAGGTAGACCCGTACAAGACTCAAGCTATCCTCACAATGCCGCCTCCACGAACCGTGAAGGAACTCCAGATTTTCATGGGCAAAGTAAACTACATCCGACGTTTTATACTGGGTCTAGCCCAACTTGCCGCCTCATTCACTCCTTGCTAAAGAAAGGAGCTAGCTTTATTTGGACCACAACCCATCGGAGGCTTTTCGAAAGATTCAACGAATCTGTCATCTCCACCATTATGAAGTCTCCCTGCAAAAGGAAAGCCGCTACATCTCTACACTGCCTTCAGTGACACCGCAGTAGGAGCTCTACTCGCTCAGGAAGACGACGAGGGAATCGAACATCCCATATACTACTTCAGCCGAATATTGAGAGATGCTGAACTCAGATACCCCAGAGCGGAAAAAGCATGTTTAGCCTTGATCCATTCCATTCAAAAGTTCGGGCATTACCTACTGTCTAATAGGGTAATACTCGTGTCTAAATCCGATCCCGCAAAGTTTTTACTTTCAAAGCCTGGTCCCGATCGGAAGGACAGGCAAGTGGCTTCTACAAATGTCAGAGATGTACATAACGTGTGCGTCACCTAGAGCTATCAAGGGTCAAGCGGTTGGAGACTTACTGGCGGCATTTCCTGGAGAAGACACTACAGGGCTACACGAAGATCTCCCTGGAGAATTTCCAGACGTCTCTGTTTTGGAAAAAGAAGTGTGGCTCTTGTATTTTGATGGCTCTGCTACCCACTAGCGATATCTTGGAGGAGCGGGCGTGGTATTAGTATCTCCAACTCGGGAAGTATTCTCACACTCCTTCAAGCCGGACTTCGAATGCACCAACAACTCAGCAGAGTATGAAGCCTTCCTCATAGGGCTGTCAATTGCCAAGCAAGTGGGAGTCACGCGCCTGGAGATAAGAGGTGACTCCAAGTTACTGGTGAATCAGATAAATGGGGTATACACACTAAAGGAAGTAATGCTAGCTCCATACCGATCAGAAGCACAGAGGTTACTGAATTATTTTGTTGATGCAACCATAACCCATGTCAAGTCGCAAAGAACAACTAGCACGCCGACTGTCTAGCAACACTGGGTTCCAAATTGAAGTTCGAAGGTTTGGAAGAAACCCTGAAAGTAAAGAGGAGAACCATAGAATCGACATGGTTATCACAATACAAAGACACCAAGACCGATGATTGGCGAACTCCGATCATTCAAGAGCTCAACAACTCACTCTCCCAAGGAAAGGTCGGTCTTAAAACCCTGTGGAGAACTTCTTCATGCTTCATGGTATGCTGTATTATCGGAACCCGGATGGTTCCCTGTCAAGATGTCTTGGGGATGACGAAGCACAACTACAGCCGAATCATGTTCACAACGAAATTTGTGGACAATCACTGGTGGTAACGCTTTACCGACGACTCCAACGTCTGGGCTATTACTGGCCAGGGATGGAGGCTCAATCCAACTACTTCAGAAGTCCTGCTCAAATTGCCAAGCACCGCCACATCAATTGGAAGTTTTTAACGTGAACCACACGGGGACTTGGAGAGAGCCGTACATTAGTTATCTCCCGTGACGGAACAACTCCTGCCAAACAAAAGGATGCTATCAAGATGAAGCAAAAGGCTAAGCGGTTTGTATTACATGAAGGGATCATGTATCGCAAGAGCTTTGGAGGTAATTGATAGACACATTTTTGTGTCTGAGTTGTCCTCAATTTTCTGTTTTGTTGGTACTCGAATTTGCGCTTATGGTGTTTTGTGTGTTTGTAGGTATTTTTGAGAAATAAACATTTTTGGAAATTCGGCTCGAAAAGTTGCTCGGAACACCCCCGGAGGATATTTGCTATTCGGACCCTGCTTTGGATAAGGGGCACCTCAATTTATAAGGGGCCCTCAATTGGATAAATGCTATTTACACCCCATCAGTGGTTAAGGGCTAACCTTCTTTTTTTTTTCCTTCACGCAACAGTTTTTGGCGGGAAGATTCAGTTTGAAATTTTAGTTCTTGCAGAATATTTTGAACCGATTTGGGAAGAGATTTAATCGGAATTCTTTCCGTGTTTGGATTGCTTTGACCCTGTTTTGTCCAAACAGGGGAGGTACGTGTCTTGAATTCGAATATAGAGAAGATTTCCACGAGATTAAGTAAAACAGGGGAAGATACGTATCTTGATGATATCTCGGGCTTTTGGTTGATTATTTTTGGAAGAAATCTTGTGGAAACAACATGTTCAATGTCTTCTGAGTCGTGTTGCATTGAGTTGGAGTGTGCTAGACACCTATAGGCGGATGTAGGAGAGAAATAAATGGAATTATTTCCCGCGACTGCATGAGAATATTTTTGAGAATACTCGAGTTATTAGGGAGGATTCTTTTGCATGTGATGCTATATAAGGTGTAGAGGATCAGTAGAACGGTTACGGAGAGTTTGGGGCAAAAAGATAGAGTGGAGAGTGAAGAAAAATCAAAGTTGCAGAGCTCGTCTCTGCTGCTGCCATTGAAGACGAAGAACAGACTGCCAAAGACAGTCGTTCTTCAACAGTGTCAACGACAGAGAGCTGTGGGTCGTAGTTAGGAAGGCAGTCGTTTTTAAACAGTTCCAGCAACACATCATATGTATCGTTCTCTGTAACAGTTTGGTTTGTAATAAATATAATTGTTACAAACCCGGTTTTCAATATTCATTCCATTTTCACCTCTTGTAAACACTTTTTGAGCAATGCAAAATTATTCTGAGTGTGTTTCCAATATGCGGAGCTAGAACCCATCACTGGGACGACGGAGGAAGCAACTTTTCATGATTGTGGTAAATGAATTAATTCTTTATATGACTTTTTGCATAGATTTAATTGTTTTATGATTTCTATTAATTATCTGTTATTTTGTCTGATGTCGCATGCTTAGTTTAAATTACTTTTGATGCGTCATCCTTACGATTTACAGATAATGTTTTATGAAATCTAATTTTGGCAAGGAATTAGAGTCACAACTTCTTTTGTTTGAGCTATATTGTCTCGAGTTAATGACTGAACCACAAGAATATGAAAAGTAGTGAAATCCTGCGTCCTAGTAACTCTTCATCTTGTGACAATATTTGTATATATTTTTCTTTTATTTTCTTTTATTAATTCTTAAAATCAATCTTGTCAAGTCCGAGTGAACGACAACCCTTATTACTACAACATCATTGAAAATAACCATCAATTTTTGGCTCCGCCGACGCGGACTTGTTTATAGATTTGTTTTTAGGTTTTTTTTTTTACTATTATTATTTTGTTCCTTTTTACGCGTTTTGGTTTTTCTATTTGCTTTTCAGACTTGGTGCGGAGCTTATATAAAAGAGAAAGTGTTGAAAAGTAAAGCGAAGCCAAAGAAAGAAAGAAGAGAGAAAATCCAAAGGAGTAAAGAAAAATATTTTTGTGTATAGTTAATTTATTTTTATTAGATATTTTTTTTTATTATTATTATTTTTTTAGAAACTGTAAATAGGCTTTTATTTTTGTAATCTTTTATATTTTTGGATTTTTTTTTTCTTTATTTTTGGACTATTGGACATTTTTATTTTTAAAACCCTAAAGAAGGGTTGGTTTAAATATAAACTGCACAGGGAAGGACGACAGTTACGATACTGTCTCGGCCCCTCGGGTTCGTACATGACATAGGAGTTGTGGCCCGAGTCGACCTCAACGGTTCATCCCCCGTCTGGAACGGGAGGTAAGAATTCTAAACACCCGCGAATCCCCTGTCAGCGGGTTTACTGGATGATTTTTTATGCATATATGTTGAGGACCTGAAATCGGATTTAATTTTCTAGTAAAGGGCAAGGCCTGGCCATTTCAAGATAAGGACTCGGATTTCATCACCGTTTCCTTCTTGCCCGCCTTAGGAACACGTAACCTACGCGAACCTAAGCTTAAAATACTGACTAGAACGAGACCGATAGGGTAACGAGCTTAATAGGAAAGTCATTCGAAAAATATTGGTTACTCTTTAAGCATACTTCGAAGTTCATGATGGTTTCTGTGAGTTAAATGCGTGACTGCGCCGCCTTGTAATGCGGTGAGGCCTTGGGTATCAAAGCTCCACGCAGCTTCCCTCGCCTCTATTCAACTTACTTCAACTCGGATTGATTCCAGAGGGGTGCAGCTTAAATTATAACGAATTCCCTTTCAAGGATTAGAAGTTGGTCTAGAAAAATCTAAGTGAAGCCATCATGCTTTTTGTTTGCTAGAAATCAGTAGGTTTGTTGTGGTCGAGTCAGCCTTGTTTGTGTTTGTGTAGAATTCCCTTGTAGTTAGGATGTCAAGCTGGTATTATAATAGCCATCACAATGAATATGAATATCCAACTGAACAATATGGACATTACTACTATGACCATAGTGTGAATAGTGGTTGGGAACGCCAACCTTTGGAAGGTTATGGGTCATACCATGGTGAGCCCAATTACTATCCACATGTGTATCGGTCATTCGAGCAATAAGATTATAATAATAGTTCTTCGTCTCTAGAGGATACAATCAAACTTTTGAAAAGTAGTCCTTTTTATGATCCTTCTGTTCTGCTTCCTTCTCTAGAAGAGTCCCTCAGGGGTTTATCTGAGTCGACACAAAAGTTAGCTGAATCAACATGTAAGTTAGCTGAGGTGAATAACGTAGTTATGGACGAAAGGACTGCAACAACGACTGGATCTTTAGAAAATATCCTCAATAGATTAACTCAAAACTTAGATCCAACACTAAGGGAACTTTCTTTGGAGGAGACCCTTGAGAGGATAGCTGATTCGACACGTAGACTTGAGTTAGAGACGAATGAAAGTATTGCTCGAAATAACTTGAATTTCCAATATAGTGTATCCAATAATACCTTTGAGAATGAAGATAGTTATTCACATAATCAAGATGATGAGGTTAGAATTGGTAACACTACTTGTTTAGATGAGGTTCAACAATTTCATGTTATTATAATGATGATCATGATGTGGAAAGTGTTGATGAAGAATCTGAAGTTTTTAGGCATAGTGATCAGGAATTTGTTTCTCCAATTGAGCTTTATAATGATAGTAATATTTCTGGTTTAAATCCAAATAATTTTAATAATTATTCACCTATTCAAAAGGATGAGGATTTGACTAGAAGTATCTCCGTTTTAGACGATGTAGAATTTCCTAG
The DNA here is from genome assembly GCA_023531295.1 of Papaver armeniacum. NCBI lineage: Eukaryota > Viridiplantae > Streptophyta > Magnoliopsida > Ranunculales > Papaveraceae > Papaver > Papaver armeniacum. The sequence continues at coordinate 28,418 of JAJJWW010011936.1, read as the reverse complement.
TTACAAAGCCGATAATGGTTTAGGGGAACGGGTTTATCCTGAGAATACTGTTTTAGAGTCCAGGGATTTAGAAACAATAGCCTTAGACGAAGAAGATGAACTCGTAGAGCTTTTAAATATGAGTGAGGATGCATCACCTGAGTATAACTTAGAAGAAGCAATTGACCATTTTCAGGATTCCGATGATCTAGAAATTAGGAAAATTGTAGCTAGTCTATCTAGAGACACCCAAAACTCTAAGTTTGGGGGTGATTATCATTCTCCTTGTGCCTTACCTTTAGCTCTTACAGAGATCCCTCACTTGGGACTTGATATATGTGCCTCAACCATTTTACAAGATTATCTTCATACACGTTTTCCTGAACCCAATAATGTCCAGAAAGAAGTTCAGTTGTTAGAAACCCATCCTCTGCTTGATGTGGTTAACCCAGGCTACGATACCTCGATTGACTTTGTTTTCCCACCAAAAACTTTTTCTCCAATTGTGGGAACTTATGAAATTCAAATGTGTAAAATATTAAGTTTCGAGACTAAACCTAATTACTTTAGGAGATTAGGGTACCACCACTCTCTTTGTGGTCAGCTGTGTGAGTCAAATCTGATTGACTTAGAGGATCCCCAATTATTCAGGTTATTGTTATGTGCTTCTAAGTTCCTACTTGAGTATTTCCATACTCTACAACCTGATCTTAAGAATCCTTCATTTGAGGAAGTCCAGCCCATGAAAACATTTTATTTAGACCCGTTTATAGAGCCTGAACCTGAGCCACAACTAGATATAGTTGTCTTAAACAAAAAGTTAAATAAGGGTATGTTCGATATCTTCATGGTATGTTGCAATTTTCTCTTCTTTTGGGTTATACTTTTTGATCCAAATGACCCACAGTTATTCCTAAGTATCGCTATATGATTCTCAAGCGAGGTGACTAGTTCTTTCTTAGTCTGGCTGAAGACTTTAAACTTAGCACTTCTTGGGAGGTAACCCATGCTCATGCAACACGGTAATATCTTTCCTTACTCTTTTCTTCAAGTGGTAACAATTTCTCATTGTTCATGTTTTAACTTTCATCTTTAGAACATTGAGGACAGTGTTAGATTTAAGTTTGGGGGTATGGGAAAAACTTTTTAGTTGCAATAAATAAACTCCATAGACTAGAAATTTATGCTTATTAAGGTTGGCACTAACTAATCTAAGTGGATGGGAACATCTTGGTTGTAGGAGTTGAGGAACCAATATGATTAGATGGAAACATCTAGAAGAGTCTATTCATAAAAGCACAGAGCTCAGGTGTTAGAAAAGAAAACATGGTAGTTTCGCCATATCCTCGTGATGGAAACATCGAAAGAATCCTGATCACTTCTTTTTCTTTTTCTTTTTACCATTGCTAGGGTGAAATAGAGTGACTGAGATACAACAAAAAAAAATAAAAAAAAAATGAGACCATACCACCAGACCAACCGGAATAAATACAATAAAGTCGACCACTGGTACCCTTGTATATGCCAGCTGAGTTGACCTAGAGTTAGGATTATCGACCACTTGGTTCCCTTGTATATGCCGGTGTGTTGATATTAGTCCCGAACCAGTATCTCGAGTCCATTAGGTTAGGTTCACCTTAGTCAACATCATCTACATTTTTCTCTACATCCATCTTCTTAATCTATCCATGTGATTGGTTGACTCCGGTTTATGATGTCCAGAAACTATCTGAGTAGAGCTCTGTCACTTTATATGAATTTTAGTATGCTTGAGTGCAAACTCGTGTACAACAATTGGAATTTCGCATCAGGGTACTTCCTCCTGTAGTCAATAAGTATGCCAACCAAGGAGATTCTTTAGTGCCTTCCAAGGTTCTCGCGTAGATAGCAAGGGTGCAGGTAAAGGTTTTGTGGGTACACCTCTGGTAAACCCTCCCGGAGACAACACTCCGCCACTAGGGCCACCTAGCGGTTTAACGGCTTGCTGCACGTGCTAAGTGTAGTCATTTTATTTTCTAGAATAAATTTGCTCGAGGACTAGAAAATAATAAGTTTGGGGGTATTTGATAGATACATTTTTCTGTCTGAGTTGTCCTCAATTTTCTGTTTTGTTGGTACTCGAATTTGCGCTTATTATGGTGTTTTGTGTGTTTGTAGGTATTTTTGAGAAATAAATATTTTTGGAAAATTCGGCTCGAAAAGTTGCTCGGAACACCCCCGGAGGACATTTGCTATTCGGACCCCTGCTTTGGATAAGGGGCACCTCAATTTATAAGGGGCGCCTCAATTAGATACCTGCTATTTACACCCCATCAGTGGTTATGGGATAACCTTTTTTTTTTCTTCACGCAACAGTTTTTGGCGGGAATTCAGTTTGAAATTTCAGTTTCTGCAGAATATTTTGAACCGATTTGGGAAGAGATTTAATCGGAATTCTTTCCGTGTTTGGATTGCTTTGACCCTGTTTTGTCCAAACAGGGGAGGTACGTGTCTTGAATTCGAATATAGAGAAGATTTCCACGAGATTAAGTAAAACAGGGGAAGATACGTATCTTGATGATATCTCGGGCTTTTGGTTGATTATTTTTGGAAGAAATCTTGTGGAAACAACATGTTCAATGTCTTCTGAGTCGTGTTGCATTGAGTTGGAGTGTGCTAGACACCTACAGGCGCATGTAGGAGAGAAATAAATGGAATTATTTCCCGCGACTGCATGAGAATATTTTTGAGAATACTCGGAGTTATGAGGGAGGATTCTCTTGCATGTGATGCTATATAAGGTGTAGAGGATCAGTAGAACGGTTACGGAGAGTTTGGGGCAAAAAGATAGAGTGGAGAGTGAAGAAAAATCAGAGTTGCAGAGCTCGTCTCTGCTACTGCCATTGAAGACGAAGAACACGAAGAACAGACGGCCAAAGACAAATTCTTCAACGATGTCAACGACAGAGAGAGCCGTGGGTCGTAGTTAGGAAGGCGATCGTTTTTAAACAATTCCGAAGAACACATCATATGTATCGTTCTCTGTAATGATTTGGTTTGTAATAAATATAATTGTTACAAACCCGGTTTTCAATATTCATTCCATTTTCACCTCTTGTAAACACTTTTTGAGCAATGAAAAATTATTCTGAGTGTGTTTCCAATATGCGGAGCTAGAACCCATCACTGGGACGACGGAGGAAGCAACTTTTCATGATTGTGGTAAATGAATTAATTCTTTATATGACTTTTTGCATATATTTAATTGTTTTATTATTTCTATTAATTATCTGTTATTTTGTCTGATGTCTCATGCTTAGTTTAAATTACTTTTGATGCGTCATGCTTACGATTTACAGATAATGTTTTATGAAATCTAATTTTGGCAAGGAATTAGAGTCACAACTTCTTTTGTTTGAGCTATATTGTCTCGAGTTAATGACTGAACCACAAGAATATGAAAAGTAGTGAAATCCTGCGTCCTAGTAACTCTTCATCTTGTGACAATATTTGTATATATTTTTCTTTTATTTTCTTTTATTAATTCTTAAAATCAATCTCGTCAAGTCCGAGTGAACGACAACCCTTATTACTACAACATCATTGAAAATAACCATCAGTAATCTACTACGATGCCTGGCTGGGGAAGAAATCCCAGTCATGCTGAAGGAAACACATGAAGGGGAACATCAAGGGAATAGGAAATCAAGTTTCTCCGGATACACGAGAAATACTATTGGCCGACCATGGAGGATGATGCAGCCGCTTTTGTGCAAAGTGTCACAAATGCCAAATTCATGGGAACCTTGTTCACGCGCCTTCCACCCCTTTACACTCGATAAGCGGTCCATGGCCATTTTACAGGGGACTGACATTATCGGAAAAATCAATCCTCCATCATCGAATCGGCACGAGTACATCATAAGCTGCGATGAATACTTCACCAAATGGGTAGAGGCCATTCCCCTGCGAGGAACTACAGGAGCAACAATTGCGCATTCATAAAAGAACATATTATTTGTTGTTTCTGGCGTGCCTAAGCATATCATCACCGATAATGGTACTCCCTTCGCCAATAAATGTGTACGAGAGTTACTTGAGGAGTATGGCATTAAACAAGTCTTCTCCACCATCTACTATCCTCAAGGTAACGGACAAGCTGAAAGTACCAACAAGACATTGATCCGGATCATCAGTTGAACAGTACACGACAATCCTAGGGAATGGCACGATCAGTTACCAATGGCACTATGGGCATACCGGACATCACCCGAGAAGCTCCATTGGGGTTTCCCCATACTCACTTGTTTACTGAAGCGGATGCAATTCTCCCAAAGAGATCAAAATCCCATCACCCGGATCGCAGCGCAACCTAATCCACGGAACGAGGCCAAGCCTTTAACTCTAGAGTAGCGGAGTTAGACACTGGATTTCGAAGAAACAAAGCATAAGAACGTACTCGGGTGTACGGAATATAATTTCCCGGGGCATACAACAAAACTGTGAAATCACGTGTTTTCAAAGTGGGAGATTTGGTTTTGAAAACGGCAAAACACATCCAACAAGACATGTCCGCACCAAAGTTCTCACCGAAATGGGAAGGTCCTTACACACGTCACCAAGGCTTACAACACTGGCTACTACAAAATTATTAAGGTGGACGGAGGCAAATTGGAAACAGTCATCAATGGAAAGTGGCTCAAGGCATATCATGCCTGACCACTATCTGCTCTGTCAACAATACAGGCATTTATTTCCATTACATGTTTGAATCATCAGTTATATTCAGAGAGGCATCAATGAAAAAACCCGTTTCACCAATCAAAACCCATGAAATTTATACTGCAAAGACGTTCAATAAACTTTGACATAAAAGGAATACAACTGAATACGACTTAGAAGAGGCCATCTAGAAGATTATAGTTCCTTGAGAGCATCATCTCCAGTCTAGCTTGATATCTTTCTGTTATTTTCTTCAAGTCCTGTACAGCCCGCTCTACCTCCTTTGATTAACGGCGAGCCTTCTCCTCTTCCAAGATAGCTTTCGCGGCGGAACAACATTCACGAGGATGCCCACTCGATCGACCTTGATAATATCAAGACAACTGCAACCAGCCCACGTTGAACTCCATGGATTCGCAGGTAGATACCATATTCTCCCACTTTCGAGGCTTGATTCAAGAACGTTGCGGATAGAAATATTCTCCATCTCAAAGCAATCATGGGAAGAAGGCGGTTTACATGTGACCAAAGCAGATGAACAAAGATGTCGTACCACATTCCCCGGTTTGCGATATGGCCGTACTTCCTCCATAACTTTGTGTACAAAGGCACAAACTCCTTCCGCACTAAGAATCCACCGACATCTCGGAAATTGGAGGATAAACATTTCATATAAACATCGAAGGAAAGACCCGCATTGGGGTATTCATAAGAGGAGATACCCGGATCGGCATCTTCGAGGTTCACGAGGGTAGGTGTGTTTGATTTTGAAGGAAGAGGACTGTTTAAGTCGTCATCATCAATAACCGGTCACACATGTTCCTAGTGAGATATCTCTGCAAGGATGAGAGGATTATTCACACGATCATTATGAAGAACAAGCAATTATTCGGAAAAGCAAAAAGAGACGAACCTAGTATGATCTTCTTGACTCGGAGAACACGAAAGCGGGGATTCATCATGAAGCCCGGACGCGGGTCGTGCACGTTTAACGGAAGATCCTGGATGGTATGAAGAAGACGATCCACCGGTGTTCGACATGATGAGAAACGAGTTTACTGCGATAAAGCCCTATTGCAAAATCGTAAAAGTGGTTCAAAATCTCTATACCTGCATATATCTTTGAGGAAACCTAAAACGATTACGGTGCCCGATATATGGGGATTCGACACCACCAAGTCGGGCTTTCTTTTGAGCCCTAATCGGAAGAGCATCTGGATACACGAGCGATTCAACCAGAGCGGTGTGTAAGCACCCACGCCCAGAATCCCAATAAGAAGAATTTTGTCCTTAACTCAAACACCTAAGGGAGGAAGTCGGTTCATCAAGGCTTAAGATCGCGCACGTATGGAGGGATTGCCCACGGCCAGAATTCCTCCAGGTAGACTTCCTTTATCTTGTCTTCTTACGTTTGTATATGTCACCATCTCATGCCTACCCCACAATAGTGTAACCATTATGTGCTAGGCAGGGGACTTAATGTTGATGGTGGATTTTCATTTAAGGTTAAAATTGTAAAAAAAAACCCGAAAATCATACGCTGACATCTTGTAAAAGATAAAGCCATTAATAAGTGTTGCATACTCCCTTACTTAATTCACCTAGAATGGAGCATGTGGCAACAATCCCATTCTGTGAATACATGATAGGTGTAGAATACACCGTATTTAATATCTAGTATTTATGCTTTCTTTGCGAGTTTTCTTGTAAATTATGTATCTTATGTGTGCTTTTGAGTTTATTAGGTGCAATGGAGTCATTTGGAGCAAAAAGACCAATTGGAACTCGTTCAAATACAAGATTTCTACTTTTCATTGTGTAGAGACGAGAAGATGAAGACAATGGCGAAAGAACGGAGTCATTCGGAGTTCGTATGAAGAAGTTATGGGCAAAACAAGAACTCATAAGCAAAGGGCAAAATGGTCATTTTATAGGCCAAGTGCTATTGCCACCCCACCGTACGTTAAGGGGCAGTCATTACGTTAAGGGGTGGCTTGTCTAAGAGGAACTCGCTAAAAGGAAGTCACGTCTTTTACTTGGGGAAGCTGATTCAAATGTTATCATCAAGACCGGAAAAATACTCGGGGCACCTTCATCTTCTTTGTCTTAATCCGGAAGAAAAACCAGTGACGATGAACATTGATGATGTTAATGGTGGAGGTCGAGCAACAAGGCGAGAGAAGAATGAATGGAAGGAGCTGTCTTCGTTCTTTGCCATTGGAAGCATGTCGATGGAAGACTCGATGACGGTGATCAATATGGAACCCGGGGAGTGTTGGGTGATGGTTTGTCGAGGAGGACAACATTTGTAATGATGAAGAAGGGAGTTTGGTAGTGAGAGAATGATGAAATGGCAGCGACGATGGAGTGTTCTTTGTAGAGCAAAGACAGGGATGGATAGGCTGCCTGCTCGAGAAAGCCGGGGAGTCGAAGTGGCGCTGCGCCATTGATGGCACTGGGAAGTAATGAAGCTGCAATCGGTGATGATGGTCTCTTTCGAACTCGGGACGATGAGATGGCTGCTGTCATTGGAGAAGTTGAACGAGAGAGGCGGTGAAGCACGAGGACGGAGCTTGATTCGGGAGATGGAGTTGAGCCGTAGTTTGTTGGCGATGATGGTGATGAGCAAGTGATCAATGGAAGGTTGTTGCTCGAGTTGGGTTTCTTTGTTTAACTCGAGCTTGGCAGTGTGACGAATATCGGTCGGAGAGCAACAGAGAAGGAGGTGTTCTTTGTGGTTTGGTTAAAAATGGAGGTTGCTTTGCCATTATCGTGTGAAGCCGGAGATAGGATTGATCATAATGAATGATGGTGATGTCGTGGCTGTTGGCGAATGAAGAACTTCGAGCATGGTGATGCCATTGTTCGGTGATGGCATTGATGGAGCTCGAGATGAGATTACAGAGATGGAGGACGCTGTGGTGTAGACTAGACAGGATGGAGAGCTCGAGAAAGGAAATACAGGGAATGAGACGATGATTTACAGAGAATGTACATGAACTGTTGCTGCTGCTGATTTGAAGTGGAGCTGTCCGAGCATAAGAGAAGCAGGGAATTATTGTGATAAATGAGTAAGGAGTTGGCAGCGGTGGAGTTTGATGGATCGTGATGAGACTTCAACATAACAGATATGATGGAATGGGTGTTTGAGCTACAGATTGATAGAGCTGTTTATGAAAGTTGATAGGAAAACAGGAAAGCCGCTGTGAAGTATTGCTGGTAGAAGATGCTCTGTAACAGAGAAGAAGAGCATGGTAGAGAGTACGAAAGATGGATGCGGCTGATATAGAAGTTCCGAGAAGAAGTCACAGGATGTTCGAAGCTGTATGTAGGGAGGTTAGCCGTGACAAGAGTTGGTTCAAGCTGTGAGGGAGTTCGAGCTCGAGTCTGGTCTCAGGCAGAATTACTCAGCCGAGATGGGTATGACTTAGTTGGAACTGTGGCAAAGGAATAATGGGCTGGGTTTCCATAGCTGCTGCACGAGCTCAATAAGTAGTGCGTAGGCGACTTCTTAATTTGCATGACCAGCTTTGGACGTGTGAATGGCCAGAGTTTGCAACTTCCTTGGCACGAGGTGTGATGCACGGGACAAAATTCCTAAGGAGGTGCTCTTTCCTATTTTTGCTAGGTTTCCTACTTTCTTCAAGAGGAGGTTACAAAACTCTATATATAGAGAAGCCTAGGCACAATTTAGCTATTATCTAATATACGTTTTATTATCTCTTAACTACTTTGTTCTAGGGTTTAGAAACATGAGACTTCTCTTTCTTCTTGTTATGAACTCCTTGAATATGAGTACCTAATTATCTTTTGGTTATGGAATAGTTGGATTTCACAAAGCATGATTCTTTGATTCAATATATTAGTTTTGTCTCATATTTATCGTTTGCAATTCTCTGAAAATATTGTTTTATGATTGATTGATTGTTTTGTCAAGTTGCAAATTGGTAGAACTTCTAATCACATCTATTGCTAGTTTAGGGTTTATTATACGCAAAAGTGATATTCCTTGGATACAAGTAGCATAATATGATTATAGTTTGTAGTGATATATTCTTATGATCATATGTGAATCGTAACCTTTGTTAAATTGAATTAGTGCGCTTTCCACGTTCAATTGCTTTGATTGGCCTGATTTCATAGAACTTAATGCATCTAGGGAATTAAACTTGATTAGTGCTTTTACACGTTAGGTTGTTCCTTTAGATAGAATTCATATTCGCATCTTTTAATGTGTTTGTTGATGACAAGAGGAGATTAGCGGGATATTCTTGCGATCAAGGTATTCTAGGGTCTTTGATAAAAGTTGAGATTAAAAATCAATTCTAGTTATTGTGAAAAGCATGTTAGTGAATGAAAACGAAATCCTTAACCAATATCTCGTCTATCTTATTTGTTTGCTTATTTGTTTCTTTGCTTTTATATTTGCTTTTATTTTATTTTATTACATAAAATCAGAAAATCCATGGTGTTTTATATAGGAAACCATAACAATTTGACAACCTAGACCTCTCTGTGGGATCGATCCTTTCTTGCCCTTGCTATATTTATATTTTGAGTAGTAAGAAAGTGTGAATTATTTTTGACGCTTACGACAGCGGTCAATACACGAAATTCATCCAGGTTGGAGCATGTAGCAACAATCCCATATACCCTGTGAATTTCTAGCATTATTAATTAATGCGCAATCAGCCTTGTATTTTCTGTACTCATTATCGATGACGGCATGACGATAGTGTTGATCTTACTGAGCAACACGAACCTCCAAGCATTATAATGAAACCATGTACGAAATACCCGTGCAGGCTGACTCTCGTTGTGTTATACTAGCCCGATTGAGCCCCTCTCGGTGTGTTATACCCGGCCGATTGAGCGTCAGGACTGATCGTATCGATCGGATATGATCTGATCATCCAACTCCACAAGCATGATTGGATGACCCGAGATAAATTCCATCACCCCCAAGCGGTATGGAATATCCACTTCTGAACCAACGCGGACCCCGCATGGTCGGCCTCCCTCCCAATGTCCTAGCTTGCCAAAACGTCCAAACCATAGCAAGTATGGGCGGAAAACCTAAATTAGGGTTTGCGGCATATTACATGTGTCGCAAAAGCAGTCTCAATCATCCATCTTCGCGGTATAGATGGAGGGTGTAGATGTAGATTCAAAGGGCCCATAGCATGTCAACACAATCACCGTGGGCCGCTACATACCTGACCAATCGGTCAGGACCAACCATGGTTGGTTATCCCAATTAAAATCGTTGAATAAAGCATGGTCGCACGGCCTTGAAACCCAAAATTAGGGTTTTGAGTATCACGAGCGTCCATCTTCTCCATTTACGAATGGAGGGTCCAAGATTAGATTAAGCGTGTCCGGTCATACCAAAGCATGACCACCGTGGACCCATCTATCCCCTCACCCGATCGGCTAAGGCATATCATGCCTGGTTGTTCCAAGACGCGCCCAAACTAGCGTGGTCACACCTCCCAAGCCGCAACCGATCTCAACCGCTCAACTTCTCCCGGACGATTTGAGTGGCCCCGATCACGTTTTCATGGGATATTCGGGTATAGGCGTGAACACCAGCCTACCACCTTCACACTGCATCCGATCGGCCAAGACCGACCAAGATTAGTCACCTTGGAACGCGCGCCGAAGTGGGCATGACGCGCGGCTATTGCAAGACCGGTTTTCTATCACAAATTGATCTCGACCATTCGGCTTCACCGGACGAATTGAGTGGCCCAGATCATACTTTCGTGAGTAATGGGTATAGGCGCCTACACCCGTCATGCCATCTACACGCATGTACGGTCGGCCTGGCCAAAGTCATATCCTAAGCCGGGATTCGACCGTGTGAAGAGGATGCTTGCGCACCTCTTCTAAAACCCTAATTCCACCAACGATCGCGGATGAGTGTCTCAAAGATCATCTCGTCCGTCCAACTTCACCGGGCTTGGTTATACAACCCCACAGTCGGGAGTTAAGCCGGTCGGTGAGGCGTCATGGTAATCATCACCCATCACTCTACCACACCAGGATGCGATCTCATAAAATACATATGATACTTCACAAGTATCAACTTCTGAATAACGCAGTTATTCAATTCAAGATAACATGCTACCTTTCGTGGATCCACGATCCACACATTCCGAACATCAATCATGTCACAAACCGGGGGATACATCTTTGGGGTATTGGTCTGCGTTTCATGCGCGTGAAGCGTGCAACGCGCCATCACAAGAACGTGTTAGGAAGTTATGGACGGTTATCGATGACAGGGAGAAGTGGGCAAGGCCGATCGTGTAGCACCGACACACAACTCCACTACTCCATCACTCCACTTCCTCCACTTCCCGCGAGAGACGTGAATAAGGCTCAATGACTTGTATAAATAGGTTCTCCTCCCTATTTCCACCAACAGCAAGTCCAGGACAAAAACGAAACCAAGTGTTAATACAAAACACCGGAACCGATAGCTTGCATCTTGTAAGCCGGTTCAGCTTTTCTTACAAGTCATAAGCAATCCAACACCTTCACAATCTCAACACCTTCTTCGCTTCCTCCCTAAGATCAACCCCATCTCCTTCACTTTGTGACCAAAACAAGTCTGGAACGGCCATTTCTTGGTTTAGGCCGGACTTGCATGATTGATTTCCGAATCTACAAGCACTCACCGCATAGTGCATTTGTTTAGGGTTTAGATTCATTCCTAATCCACACACCCCAAATTACCAAATCCGGCAGGAATAGTTTTCACCCATAAACAACTGTCTATTTGATTCTCTTGAAAGTATATTGGAGTTAGTCTATACAAATTGCTAAGTCAAATATTGGGTGTGGTTGTTGTACCACCGCTTTTCAATTTTGATGCATTAAATATTAGAGGTCGTAGTCCTGAACAAAAAGTTACTTCGGCTCTAAGGATTCTAGGTTATGGCAAACCAGCATATGCGAACGATCAAGGCGAACGATCAGGAGAGGTACCTCGGATTTTCAACCTAAGATTATGACTTAGGTTGGACGACTGAGGGTCTCTTCTAAGGAGTCAGCATATGATCAAGGAGACGAGGTACACGGTTGAGCCAAGAGTGCCTAGGGCATTTGAAGTGTCTCGGCCATTCTTGGCAAGTCTTGGCGTATGTTGCACTCGGCCCGAAGAAAACTCCACTTAGGGTGCAGTCTCGTAACCATAAGCCCTATAGGCAAAAGGGATAAGAGGCTGCGAAAATAACTGGTTGTTGTTAAGACCGGATGGGAGGAGCTAGCCTTGTATGGCATAAGTACGCCTCCTTGAAGGGGCAACCAGGGGGATGATAAGGGCGGCACCCACCATTAGGGAGCTGATAAGTGTCTTAAGACGCAAATGTCATGAGGCTTTATTTTCGCAAGGAAATTTAGGCTTGTCATATTGTCGCAACAAAAATATCCTGCAGAGACAATAATACTAGAGAAATGATAAGGCAATATCAATGGGTCATTACATGAAAGTGTAAAGATGTCCTCGCAATGACAAGAGGTGGCATAGTAAGACCTTTAACTAGGAAGGAAAAATAAAACCACATGATTCAACAAAAGATTTATAAAAACTAATTATTACTTATGCAGGTCACCCATCACAAGAAAGATAATGAGAGGCAGTATGGGAATTATTCAACAATAGACATTATCTTTCTCGCTAGTAAGCATAATAATAAAAGAGTAAATGCATCTCAAAGATGACTAAAGTGCACCATATGCAAGAAGTTTTACAGATGAAATTATCCAAAGAAATAAAATTACAAAAGAAGTTCAAGCCTCAACATCGACTTTTTCGCCAGAAGGAGATAATGGCCGTCCTTCACTAATTTTATTACTTTCACCAGCTTTCTCGCTTTCGCTGGCCTTTTCAGCTTCGCCAGTCCTTCCTTCATTCTGGTTAATTCTAACTTTTTCTTCATCTGGGTTATTATCGATAATCTCATCATTAGGAGGAACCCTCTCTTCATTTGCGAAATCTTCGCCACTTTCATAATGATAATCACTATTAGGAGAACCAGGAACTTCATCATCATCCACTTCTAAAGGTTCGACAGATACAGGGGGAAAAGATTTGGACAATAAGATATCATTCACAAGAACTTCGGCCCTGAGATGAACTTGGCGAAGAAGTGCCTTCTGGTGATTCCTACTTTGGATATCTTTGGAGTAAGCGAGATAATCAAATCTTCTTTCTTCCCGATCACGAGAACGAGCAAGAGTAGAGGCAAGTAACGCATTCTCTTTGCGAATCTTGGCATAGTTAGATTCCAAAGTAGAAAGGGAGGAGCGAAGATCTTTCTCAGATTCTGCAAAAACAAAGAACAAATAAAATTATTCAGGCGAAATATTCACGAGGAGGATATTATAAGAAGACTTGACAAAGAAAAAAATGGATGAGGCAGTAAAATTTTATGACTACCTTCCTTTTGCGAGATAAGATGTTGGGTTAAATCCAAGCAACTATTCTCCAAGTGGCCCATGGCATCGTCAAATTTATCTCTAACCAAACCTTTCAGTCGAGCTCGTAAACTTTTTTCATTAGAAATGAGTAAGGTGTTTTCCTTCGCAAGCTAAGTATGAGATTCTTCTAACTTGGAGTATTGATCTTTGAGTTGACTTGCCTTTATGCTTAAAGCTATTATACCTTGAATAAGTTTATCTTTCTCAGCAGAACATGATTTTGTTACTTCTTTGAGTTTATTTCTCAATGAGCAGAGGGATCGTTCTTGATCATTACATACTTTTTGGCAAATGTTAAGTTCTTGCGAAGAGATCGCCACCTTATTTAAAAGAATTCGCTTTTCCTGAGATAGGGTTTAATTCTCATCTGATAAAGTTTCCATCCCCAGATTAGCTTTAGTCAAAGAGTAAGAGAGGCGAGATAATTCACTACTTAATGAGTTTTGCTTCTGAACTAATTGAGCATTCTCCTTGGTAAGATTATCTACTTGATCAACAGAATATGTATGAAGATTATCTAATTGGTTATATTGATCCATCCAAGCATCTCTATCCATTCGAACTTCTTCAGCGACGGACTCAATATGATATATCTCAATTTTTCGTTTCTGGTTTAAAGCTTAAAGGGCGAACAAGGAATTTAAAAAAAAAGGGGGGGGGGGGGGAAGGTTATACCTTTTAATTCCTCGTTCTTCTTGCGAAGATTATCACGGTCCAGCGAAACATTTTGAAGTTTTTGATTCTCAAGATGAAGAGTGTCACATCTCAAGGTCATAGCTTGGAGGTCATTTTCAAAGCTTCAACTTCCTTTTCTAAGGATGTTTGCGAAACCATTCTGTCAGAGCCAAAATATTTACTTAAAATCTCGCAGACGCCAGATCTAATAGGGTCAATGGAAACTTTCTTGACATCATCCAGAATATCTGATAAAGCCTTGAAAGCAATATCCATCCCTTCCAAATTTTCTTTAGTAAAATGGAGATATTCGGATGAAGAAGCGATGATGGCAGAAGGTGGGAGAGTTGAATCGTCTTTCGCTATAGATATGTCATCAGAAGATGAGATTTGATGAAGGTTAATGACTGGGATTGAGGCAATGTTAAGAGAAGAGGCATCGACAGTAGAAGAAGAGAAGGGTTCATTCGCAACAGGGTTATTGTGAGGAATTTCATTAATAGAATGATTAGTTACAGGGGATGAATCTGCAGCGACATTTTCGCAAATGAGAAGAGGAGGTTCCGCTTGCGAAGATGTCGCAGGAGGTGTTGAAAGCTTAAACAAAGGAAATGGAACAGATGTTTCAACATTTTTAGGATGGCGAGGTCTTTTGGGGGGCCTCTCGACATTTGCATCACCCTGCGAATCACAAGTCATATAAGAAACAGAGGCAACAATATTGTTATTAAAAAAATAAGTGTTTCTTAATACCTTACTATTCGCAGGCTTTCTTTTGTTTACAACGACCTTTGGTTGCGAACCCTTGGGAACCTTAGGGTCCTGGATGGTGAACTTTGTGTTAGAGGTGCTTTTGCTGAAACAGAAACAGTATGGGAATTATTCAGAGATAAACAATATCAAATAAAACAATTTCAGTAAAAGAGGTCAATTCAAAAAAGATCAGTTTCAGCAAAATCAACAAACCTTGATGGCTCCATAGAAACAGTATCAGAAAGATGGAAAAGATTTGCAGAAAGATGAACAGCAGTAAAAAGTTGCAGACGACAAAGAGATTCAAAAAGAACATAGAGATGAAGAAGACTAAGTAAAAGAAAGAAAATATTCTCATGATGGATTTCTTCTTAAATAGACAAGAAAATGATGATCGGTTAGTATTAAATGTGCCGGTGAATGGGGGAATATTCAACACGTGTAAGCGGTTATGCTTAATGGAATCTTGTCGGCAGAAAATTAATGGAAAGAAATGAACAGCTGCGGCATTCTGAAAGTATTAGTTCTCATGACATTCTCTCCTTCGTAGAGAAGACATGAGAAGAGGCAAGATGTGGGATCAGAATATTGCAACATCAATACTCTTGCGAAATTCATGAACGACACACTGCGAAGATGTCGCAGATGGATAATAAAAATGACGCAACGGATGACGACAGCCTGAACACGAGAAAGATGTGAAGACCTAGCGAGATTTAGGAGTGTTGCGAGATTTAGCATTTGTACACTCGCGAGAATGTCGCAAGTCAGATCCGAAAATAAAGGACAACTTAGATGTCACCCACTATGTAATGTCCTATATAAAGGACCAAGTAAGCTGATGAGAGGGAGATCTTTTTCGAGTGTTGGGCAAGTCATTAAGAGAGAGAAAATTTAGAGCGGTTGTAAATTCTTTAGCTTATTTCCTTTTCATCTTGTAACATTTGTGAGTTTAATCAATAAAGACTATAATTGTTCATCTTAAAATGATTTGATTGTGTGGATTCTTGTGAGGGGTGTAGTGTGGGATTTCCTGCAACTACATATTATGTTGCGAAGTAATATTTAATCATTTTGGAACAACGTATTTACAAAAACCAACCGAGGAAGATGTTAGACAAATTTTAAGGAAGAATCAGGAAAGGGGATTCTCATGAATGCTATGTAGTTTTAATTGCATGCATTGGGTATGTCAGAGATACCCTGTTTATTGGGCCGGTCAATACAAGGGTTATTACCCGAAGCCAACTGTTATCCTTGAAGTTGTTGTGTCTTATGATTGTTGGATATGATACGCTTTTTTTGGTCCCCCGGGTTCACAAAGTGATATTAATATTTTGCAAAAGTCGCCTCTATTTGAAGATCTGAAGTATGCAATTTGTCCCGAGGTCTGTTTCATAATCAACAACAATCAATACACTCACGTGTATTATCATGCGGATGGTATCTATCCAAAATGGTCAACCTTGGTTCAATATTACCTTCAGCCCCCTGCCAGCGCATTAGGTAATTCATATTGTCATTTTAACAAATGCCAAATCACACCGAGGAAGGATGTGGAACGAGATTTTGGAATTTTGTAGAGGAAGTTTACTATCATTTGTGGGTCTTTTTTTTAATAAATAAACCATAGATTAAACCTGGAAGTTACAGAACATGAAAAACAGATTACATAGCCTTGATTGCAAATCACTCTCACATCGGACCAAGGAACGAATCTCTAATAATCGAATCTCAGTTGACAGAATCACACACAACATAATCCCAAAGAACCAGTAATTATAACAGTAACACCCGCTTGTATCCGGGCGGGTTCGAATCGGTGAAACATGATCCACAACCCTTGAAGAACATTTTTTTAAAATACTCTGAAGACAACAGCTAGAAGAAGGTTGCACTGAAACTCTATCAACTGGAAAACAATGAACTCGCTGGATAAATCGTCGGAACTCCTGTACCTGCCGGAAAAAATCATAACCAAACTTGGAGTGGCTGTCGAACAGATCGTGACCCAAACTTAAGAACCCCATTACAAAGATGATCACAAGATCCACAAGAGAAAGTAACAGAGCAGGCCAGATAAACATAAACCTAATAGCCGAGGAAGTTGTTGATCCCGAGATTTGTTGGTAGATGAGTGCTGAAGTTGTTGGTAAGCCTTGATTTCTTCTCTTAAACATATCACAAACCAATCTTACACAGACAACAAGAGATCCTAACAAGCAAATCCAAAAACGCGTAGAACAAACCTTAAAAAAAAAACATAAACGAAAACAAATCCAAAAGGAACAGAAATTACAATACTAATTAAAGGGAAACCATGCCTATCAAACAAGAGACATGGCTGCTCAGATCTTCTCCAGAGGAGCCGATCTGAGCAGGAGGCGGCAAGGGAAGATGGGGTTTTCGTTTAGGAAGAAGAAGGAGAGGAAAGAGAGAGAGGAAAGAAAGAAAGAAATAAAGAAGAAGAAGAAGAAGGAGTCGATCTGAGCAAGAGCATGAACCTATCATTTGTGGGTCATATCGTGGTTTAAGTCCTCGTGAAATGCATAAGTCTATGATCACTCGCATAATTCTACATAACATGGTAATTCAGGAAACCCATCGTGACAAGGAAGTGGACTAACTTTGAAGATGAATATTTGAGGCCTGAGATTCAACCACAAAGAGGCGTGCCTGCAAGAAACTATGGGAAAATGAGTAATTACATTCAGAATCATAATACGTATGACCAACTAAGAGAAAATATGAGAGTGAATATTTGGACAAAGTATGGAAGATCCGGTGGGTGTAATTATTAAGTTCTATTTTATGTATCAGTTTAAACATTTAACTGTCAATTTGTTTGTAGTTTGTTTATTCAATATTAAGTTAATGAGTTAATTTGTTACTAAGTTGAATGCGCGTTTCACAATAAGCAACTTTTCATTTCAAATTAATATTAAGTAAAATGCAAGAACATTTAAAATTAAAATACAAAATTTTAAATTAAAATTAAAATTAATACATCAATTATCTAGAGGTACTATTACATCGAACTCATCATCATCCTCATCATCATCACCAGGTTGGTTGTTATTAAATCCAGCTCGTTGTTCAATATGTGTTTGAAGCCTGTCAAATTCAATTTGCCACACATGTTTTGGTGGGGGTTCATAATTGAAACGTCAACTTGAATAATGTAATGCTTGTCATAGCCATTCACAAAATTTTCTTGAGAAAGGCGACTTTTTTTATTCTTTTTGTCTTGAAATTTCCTGTCAACCGTTCTTTGCTTCTCGACGGTCTTCTAATGTTCCATAAACTCCGCCATGGTAAATCCATCAGAGCTTCCTCATTCTTGAGCTAATTTTCTAGCCCGTCTTGCATTGTTTCTCCCTAGTAATTTTCTCTTACCATCATCATTATTGAGAACTAAGTTGACATTTGGATTTCTTGGGATATCCCGTGAAGAATCTGATGGACATGGTGAAAATGATAAATAATTTGGTGTTGAGGGAGAAGAATTGTATGGTGACCTTTCAAGTACTTGTTGATTATCTGCTAACACGTCTGGATTATATTTGTTCAACACCTTCAAAATATGATAACAACTTTCGAATACAAAATTTTTACCATTTTTACGCTGACAATTTGTAAGAACTTGTTTTTCACATCACCACCCACAAGACCACTCTCCCGGTCTCTCTTGTCTTGCATTATCAATACAATACTAGAGGCGACTTCCTTATTGATAACCGAAAATGCTGGGGTCTAACAACCACACCCAATAATTCGTTTGGCAATCTGAGAGGACTTACTCCAATATACTTTCTAGATAATCAACTAGACAGTCAGACTCAATCTAGAGAAAAGTATATCAAAGAGTTTAATATATCTAACTCTTAATTCAATCCGCAATCAACAAATAGAAATCTGCGAGCTTGATTGAATATAAGAGGAGTAACTTGAATGGTACCAAAGACCAATGTTCAAGTGTCAATCAATTTAAATCAACAACCCAAGGTTGGATATTCTAATTGATTGAACTTAACGCACAACATGTGATATTTCAATTATAATTCAAAATATAATGCGGAAAAGAAATAACACAGACACCAAAATTTTGTTAACAAGGAAAACCGCAAATGCAGAAAAACCCCGGGACCTAGTCCAGTTTGAACACCACACTATATTAAGCCGCTACAGATTCTAGCCTACTACCAATCAACTTCGGACTGGACTGTAGTTGAACCCTATCAATCTCACACTGATTCAAGGAACAGTTGCGTTCCTTACGTCTCTGATCCCAGCAGGATACTAAGCACTTGATTCCCTTAGTTGATCTCACCTACAACCAAGAGTTTCTACGACCCAAAGTCGAAGACTTGATAAACAAATCTGTCTCACACAGAAAAGTCTATAGATTGAATAAATCTGTCTCCCACAGAAATACCCAAGAGTTTTTTTTTTCCGTCTTTTGATAAATCAAGGTGAACAGGAACCAATTGATAAACCAGACTTATATTCCCGAAGAACAGCCTAGCATTATCAATCACCTCACAATAATCTTAATCGACTAGCGAAACAAGATATTGTGGAATCACAAACGGTGAGATGAAGATGTTTGTGATTACTTTTATCTTGCCTATCGGAGAAATTAATCTCGAGTCAATTATTTCAATTGTACTCAACACGGTAGAATCGGGCAAGATTAGAACACGCAACTACAAAGAAAATAGTTGGGTCTGGCTTCACAATCCTAATGAAGTCTTTCAAGTCGTTAACCTATAGGGTCTCGATAGAAACCTAAGGTTAAAGGAGAATCATATCGACTCTAGTTTATGCAACTAGTAACACACATGAGGTGTGGGGATTAGTTTTCCCAGTTGCTAGAGTTCTCCTTTATATAGTTTTCAAATCAGGGTTTGCAATCCAAGTTACCTTGATAACAAAGCATTCAATATTCACCGTTAGATGAAAAACCTGATTCAACCAAGCTAATATCTTTCAACCGTTAGATCGAACTTAGCTTGTTACACACAAATTAAATGTACCCTCATTTAGGTTTATGTAACCGTACCCAAACGTGTACACCATGTTGGTTCATAAATAGTTAACCGAGGTTAGCCATATGATTACTCTCATATCAACGTTATTCATCTTAACCATAACTAGTTCAAATGACTCAAATGAAACTAGTTAAAGAGTTGTTTAATTGCTATATTCTCATAGAATTATACAAGAACACAATTGAAGCAAAATCGGTTTGATTCACTTTAATCAATTATGAACATTATAGACATGGTTTGCAAAGATTGCATTCCTTATTATATAAATGTTTATGTTCATGTTCATAACCGATTCTAGAACTTTAACCTTCAAGTATGCAAACGGTTACGCATACTTGAAATACTCGGACTAAGATTGGGTTTCGCCAGTACGCAAACGGGTGCGCGAACTTTCAATCCCAGCAGAAATTCTCGGACATGAACCTGTACGCCAGTACGCAAACGGGTACGCATACTTAATTAGGTTCCCGGATTTCTCAAACCAACATGTACGCAAACGAGTGCGCATACTATGGTTCCCGGACATGGATTACATATTGTAAGAGTGCACAACATGACATATCCAATAATGGTTAAGTGTTCTAAACTCTTATTTCAATCATTGAAACTTTCTTAGAGGATGACAATAGCAGTTTTCACACACTATTAGCATCAAAGCAATTTTCAAGATATTGAAATAATCATTATGAAATATTCCAAGACTACACCAAATGATTGTATCACACAAACCATGAAAGATGTTACTCGGAAATTTTCACATGATATAAGATGAATTTGGTCGAAGCGAAAGCTTGCCAACACATATTTCGAGAAATATGTAAGTGAGATAAACTCAGCTCGAAATCTCAAATGTGTATATAGAAACTATATCGTAATACGACTTATGTCTCAATATAGGAGATAGAGTATAAATAGACTTTCCAAGTGATAGATGAGTTTCAGTCTCCACATACCTTTTGTCGATGAAGTTCCACAAGCTCCCCTTAGTAGTTCTTCGTCTTCAAATGATGAACGCCATGAAGTCTAAGCTCAACTACACAATCTATGTCCTAGTCCAAGACATCTATAAATAGGCTAGAAATCAATAATTATAGTTTTGATCACTAACATTGACAAACATGCTTGAGATAGAAACGCATGCGAGTTCGACCGAGCAGTGCTCTAACAATCTCCCTCTTTGTCAATTTTAGTGACAAAACTATCAATACATATGGATTACAAAATAATTAAAAATTATAGCTTCTCATCCAAATGCTTGATCTCCTTGGCATCTTCAACACGACTCGAAATCTTCGTCACTTCCAAGTACTCCATGATTTTAAACGTGTTCAACTCAGCATCATAGTTGTTGAAGATCCGTAGCGATAACAATGAGAAAACAAATGCTCTCAATCATTGTTATATAGTGTCATGGTATTATTACACAACATCAAAGTTCAATTGTATCACAACTTTTACAACAATACTATAGTGATATGTATCACTCCCCCTTAGTCAATACGTCATCTCAACATGAAAAACACTCCCCCTAACATAATGATCCGTAAACCATATGTATTTGCAGTATGAAACTACACATTAATTATCCCCCCTTTTGTCAATATAAATTGGCAAAGGTACGAAAACTAGTAGGATCCTCATGAAATTTTCATAGAGATACTTCATGACCAAAAAAGAATAACATACCAACTAATTTAGATGCAATCATAAAGTCAAAGCTAAATGCATTCGTCAAGGAGTTTATAAAGATACAAGATAACCCCTATAATATTCCATAGCCGCACTCCCCACAAAGATTTGGCAGTAAAGCACAAGTTCAATTAAGAACTCTCCCCCATAAAATGTCATTCCCGAAAGAACAACAAAAGCGACCTTGCTTTTACAAGAAAAGAAGGATTTCTTTGGATATAACCAAATAACATGAAAACATGGATTTAAATCCAAAAATCTCAATTGAATCAACCACAAAAAATGATCAACTCAATTGGTCATGCTCGACATAAGAGAACTTACAGAGCAACACAGTATATGCACAAAAATGTGGATCGGAGATCGACCAATACTGCGGAATACACAAGGATTCATTCTATTTTTCATCACTATTTGCACAATGACATATAATAGACATAATCCTTGTAAACAAAAGTTCATCATTTCTTCCATCAAAATTTGCATAATGACATAAAAGGCTTTGATCTTTGTTTGTCAAAAGTTCATTCTATCTTTTATCAATACTTTCATACTTACATAACAGAGATAAATTTTGAACAAGTATGGGACAGTCACAGGTTCATGAACGTAAACAACATAGCCCATAACAATTTGCAATATATAAAATCATAAAGATTAAAATTGCAAACATCATCTTCCAAAAAACTTAGAATTTAAATAAATAAATCTAAAAACATGAAGATAAAAACGTTGGACATAGCTCTGTGTACTCACAATAATGGCTATTCCAAACCCTAGTAATCCTTCAAAAAACACAAGAAATAAATTCTCATAAGAAGTTTCCTAGACAAAATAAATCACAAACAACTCAGGATATGATTCCCCCAAACCTTTATGAATGTCACCCCACACAAACTGGTCCATGAACATGTGAAATTCTGGTTCTTGGACCGACCGATCATATACTATTTCCATGACAAAGTGACCACTAGAGAGTTTATTATATCTATCCCTGGCTGAGATGTTGATAAAGCTAATTTGACGACTAGCATCAAAGTAAGGTTGTTGAACGTCTATACCAACATCATCATCAACCAACTCATCATCACTATCAACCAACATCCTACTTGAACTGGAATGGGTACCCGAACTCTCACTACGATTCAATCTTTTCCTAGATTCCATAAAAAGATGAAAGAGAACTTACCAGGTATGTGAAGTTGTTTATGGTGAAGTTCCTGAATGAGAGAATTAAGGATACTCTTGTCAAAGTATTTCCTGTTGATAACAGAGACAAAGTGAAAAGGTGAGGGTACCCAAATATACCTCAAGCTAAAACTTTTCCTACCTATAAGTCCTTTCTCCGAAAGTGATTGTCTATGGACTGAGTCGAGAGAATACAACTAATCGGTTCACACTTCGTGTGATCGTTTATGGATACGAGATCGAGATATACAACAACGAAGTATGTTTACTTGATACAAAGGTTCGGACTTAACCAAACACAATAGGAATGCTTATCAAGTAAATTGGAATTAACCTTTGTGTAATTTACTTTAATTATAATAAAAAAATTATAATGCAGAAATATAAAGTAAATGACACAACAAGATTTTGTTAACGAGGAAACCGCAAATGCAGAAAAACCCCGGGACCTTGTCTAGAATTGAATACTCTCAGGATTAAGCCTCTACACAGAATTAAACCTAACTTCGTATAGTTGAGACCAAGAAACTAAACCTATAGTTCACCTAGTTCCGTCTGTATTCCCATGACTCCAACTTATGAATAAGTCACGTACTTGGAACAATTCTTTTGGTTCGTATTCCAAACAATAAAGGAACAACAAATATATTTGGTATCAACTCTCTTCAACCAAGTGATGTAAGTTAGACAAAGGCTCTTCTGTATATCTTAACATAAACTCCTTCGTCGGGTTCTTAGATCTATCTTATGTTCAAATACCAAAGTAATCGTTAAGATTTTGCAATCAAATCACAAAGAATTTTAATCAATCAATCCAATCAAAGGATAAATTGATTATTGTTGGATCCTCTTAACAAACAAGTATTGTGCACAACAAAGATTATGAACCCCAAATCGAAATCTTCAATATCTTTTTGTCTTCAAATCTTCTTAGATCTTCAATAAACACATGCACACAACAACTTAAATCTCTTGTGATCAATCACGCACAGAACGGAGTCTGTTAACATTGGAATATCACAAGATCGTCTTTAGCACTAACAACAGTCTAAAGAGTCCTGTCGAAACTTCGATCTAGTTTGAGTGAATCTTATATCAGAAGAGAAGATTCTCAAGCATAAACAAACTAGGTGCAATCAAAGTTCAACCACCGTTAGTCAATAAAATCAATCGAAAACAAAAGATAAACCGCAATTATCTAGTTTCCCACCAACGGTACTCGTAGAGCTTCTCAATCCCAAAGAAGACTTTAAAGCGAGCGTAGTAAGAGATTTCGCCTAATTAGGTTACTCTCCTCTCCGAATAGGCGGCTACACCAGTAACAACACAACCAAGGAAGTTTGCTGTCACGAAGGATTAGTTTGCTAGAAATGCAAACTTCAAGTATTTATAGACTATGAAGTTTGGACACCAAGGAATATCCAAAACCGAAAATATTCTCAATGATATTCAATACATTCCAAATTCGGTTTTCATAATTCCTGGAAATGCTCTATCCAAAATAATGATCGAAAATCTCTCTGGAAAATCTCAACTAGTAAATGCACATTACTAATTCTCATTTTCGTAAAATAAAATTAACAACCTTAAATAAAAGATTCTTCACTTATTTATTTCGATCCTGGGATTTTTTTCCTGTAGCTATTAATGAATAACTTTGATTGATTAAGAAACACTCAATCAAAAATCATGGGTTTAACGGTTCTACCAAAATAATTTTCGGTTCTACCTCCATGTGAGTATTGTGCATAGTCACACTAGCTTTCCAAAATTTGGTTGACTAGGTACTAGGATCGGTTCCCCACATATATATGGTATCTAACTTATATGTGTTGCACATGTCCATAGGATCGGTTCACCTTTGCCAAAAAACGTGTTGCACATGTCCATAGGATTCTCTTGTTCTATGTCACTCTTATTAAATGTGTTTGCCTTTTAGAAATCCTTATCTATATATATCTCTTTTATATATATTATTGTTTTATATCTTATTTTCTCACATTCTTATTTATCATCAACAAAAACGCACTACGTAAATCTTCTTACTTTTACTTCTTTTGATCTTCAATCTTCCTCTTCATTTTCCTTTTCTGAAAGATATCTCGATTGATGGCAGGATAACGAAAATCTTTTGGAAAAGTTAGGAAAGTTATGCGGAAGATTTCATATTATCGCTATTCACGATCGAATCTTCAAATCATTCTCTGCGCTATTGTTGCGATCATCATTGTGATGATCAATCATAATTTAGGCTAGATGGGATTCTCGTGATATTCATTCCTATACTATGACCACGATATTTCCTTATTTTAGCAAATTCTTTCGTAGGAAATTCTGCGAACAAATCTTACCAATTAGTAGAGGATTGTAAATTTAGTAGCGTGATCTTTATTGAGATCTCTTTATCTAAAAGAAGTAGAATCCTAAATTGAGGACTTAGAGATATTACGTGAAGCTATTATTCGATGAAATTTATTAATATGAAATAATAAACATGAGCATTAAATTTCATTACAGAGATGACCGTTGAAGAAAATGTTCGGCGATAAAATACTTATGCGAGGATATGGAAATTGGTAGAAGCAAAAACGATATTTATAATCATTTAAAACGACAAATAGTACATCTTTATTTCACTGCGAATGGATAACATATTTGATTCAAATATTTATCTGTAGAATCATCAGTATCGACCTTGGTTTTTAGTGGCACGATCAAAGTATGTATGAATCCCAAGCTCATTATAATCTCATCTTTTATCTTTTTTTATTAATCTTGCAGTAGGATTATCAAGTTGAGGGAAGGAATTACAAAAGAATACTGAACGTACCTAGCGACAGCACCAGTTAGATCACGGGATAAATGAAATACTTTTTCTTTATTATTTTCAACAATATTATTGCCTCTGTTTCTTATCTTCATTAGGTATGCGAGAGGTTGATGCTGAAATTATTGGAGAAAAAATCCCTAAGTTACTTACGAAGACAAAAATGAGTAAAGGTTACTGTATGAGGGAAGTCTGCATCACTTATTACAGCAGAAGATTGTTCATATGTGACCTCAATCAGCGGCATATTAAGATAATAATGATATTGATGTTGATATTTATGGCAGGAGAAGTCATAGCTGAATCTTCTATAAACAACATCTATATTCTACGACTCCATACGAGAGTGGAGATGATAAATCTTTCTAATCGTGCGAAACTCTAAGCGATGCTCATGATATCGCACTGAAGATGATGATTACTCTTCATGGGAGTCTCGGTCGGTGACTCCCGGCTTCTAAATGAGCAGTATCTGAAACATGCTGTTCCATATTTCTTCGTAATTTCAGTACAGAATTATATCTTGATAATTTTTGGCTTTCAGCATGATAAGGAGGCTACCGCTGGCACATTGCCTGGATCTTGAAAGACGCGATATTCTAGAAAGAATAATCTTGTTGTAGAAAAATGAAAATTGGAAATTATTTATTACTCTTGAAATAGTGAAGTAGGCTGGCTATTGTTAGCGAGAAAAACAAACAGTGGCGGTGCTTCGAACTCGGAAGAGATAAGATTTCCCTGATCTTCAAAGTACCAGCAACGACTTTTATGGTATGAGACTTTTCTTTTTTCCTTTGGTTTATTCTCTCGTATCTTCCTCATTTGATTTGCCAGCCCCATGACATTTATAACGCTGCGATGAGGGCCATTCTTCTTGCATCATTACGAATCCTATGGTTAACAATGCCCTCTTTAATTATCATGATTCTTTAAATAGTTTTCGATAAATTAATCTTACTATAACGAACTGTCTGAAATTTGGCCTCTTGAAATTGATCATAGATCAGTTTAGGATGCTCAGCAATTTAGCGTATATCTTAGTTCCTGAGAAGTTGTACTTTAAAGGAAGAAATCATTGATCATATATGACAAGATCGCATTGCTAGTCGAGGTGCTCGAAACCTTAGCGAGAAATTCAAAAATAGCTGTAAGGTTCAAATTGAGCCAGGATGAATCATCGCTAAAATGTTATTCTTAGCGAGAAAGAGAAAATCAGGGTTAAATCATAACTTCTCATAAACAATGATGAATTGCTTGGGCTGCGAAGTTACGAATGATACGGGAATAATTTAGATGTGCGTTGATCTTAGTAGATCGACCTTGATTAGGGATATGATACGACAAAGAAGGTTGATCGTCTTAACATTTATTATTCTTTCTTATGAAGTTGTCATCAATTAGATTCATTGTCATATATTACATGAAAGTGTGAGGAGAGATTTGTAAAAATTAGAGAACGAATGGAAAAACGACTCGTAAAAAGGACTTTCTTTTGAGAATGACAAATATTCCCAGAGTGAAGAAGCAACTACGTGCGTGAATTTCAAGAATGATATTCTTTTTGTAAATCATCTTACGTAAGATGATATGACAATGACAACAAGCGATTCTCGTTCTTCATACCATATATCAGCCAATCACCAGAAATCTTACTTGCTAGATGTCTCGACGAGCGTCTTTACAATGAAAATCTAATAAAGATGAAGCAAAGAATGCGATGAAGATCAAAGAAAATGAAGAAGAAGAATGTCGAAATAGTGCAATGCTTAACGCTATACTTTTGTAATATGCGTATATCCATTCTTTTAATCTCATCCTTGTAATCTTTTGCATGACTTTCTTGAATCTTCATGCTATCTACCTTTATTATTTTCTTTACTTTGCATATTAAAAGACAATTCTTTTTGCAATACTGATTAATCATTATATTATCAACCTTTTATTTTATGAGCGTGTAGGATCGGAATATGACATAAATACTTACATGCAGTGTAAATACCAAATCACGAGAATCGCGAAATAAAATAAATGGCGTGGAATGGCATGGCGGAGTGCAGGAGATGCTTGAAGAAATAAAGCGAGAAGATTAAGAGTATCGCGAGACGAACATATACTTAGACTTATGGAATTATTTAAAATAAGGACAATTTGATGAGATACATTCATGATAAATTGAAATTAATGTAAGAACTGAATTTGACCAAGGAACGTCATTGATAATAAACGACTAATATAAAATTAGGAAAGACATCTGGGATTTGGTACTCATCTCGTGTGTCGGAACCTCTGCCGCACGACCATATGCGGTGGGGAGAGCGCTTAATATCATGAAAAGTGGCTATCTGTGAATCTTTCCTGGCGAGGAAACTAGCAACATCGGCTATCTGTGATGAGGAGAAAAAATCTTGCGCTACAATTTGCGTGAAAGAGTTTAATAAGAGAAACAAGCAAGTATTTCTATGCACATTGGATATCGATAGTTTCTGATATTTGTGCAGATGAAGAATATTACCTCCGTATTGCGGCATTCTTGGCTCTTTGGTTATCAGGATATTTTTAGATATTTCGTAAGAAGGAATAAAGGCTGGAACTCATCAATTTTGCTATAAGATTGGCGAAAAGTGAATTTCTCACATTGGCGACACCATTTCTAAATTCTCTATTTTGCGCTTAGATCATTGCTGTGAACATAAATGCTAGCGATTTTTATGGCAGTTAAATATGTTCATATTGCGCACCTATCCGGCGTGGCTATAGAACAGTATTTTGAAGATAAATCTTAAGCGATTGATTTTCACTTCTTGCATCTTGGGGTGATTTAGAAATCTTGAATTGATCGATAGTGGTATCGACACAGTTGACTTCCTTGATAATTAGAGGCGTATTACTTTTGAATCATAGACCTCGTTAATGTGCATCCATAGTCGAGTTAATACTTTTAGCTATTCTTAATGCGGCGCTACGGCGAATGCGGGCATTGGCGATAATATAATGCATGCGAGGCGCGTCGGTATATGCAATCTTTCTTTGCGGAGGAGGATCTTATCGACGATCTCTTATAATATTGA